>NCKV01001107.1:0-11735 GCA_003675905.2 Leptotrombidium deliense
CTTAATGTAGTAAAAACTGTTTTCGATTAAAAGAGCTAAGTGCTTTCTTTTCTTATCGAATCGAATACTGACAAAATAAGTGTGGTCACCCCTGTAGGTAGAGAATGGTGGAGAAAATAGAGTAAATGTGGAGAAAGGTAACGGGTCTGTAAGAATGCTGTCCACGTCCCTAATTGAGAGTGTCCGCTTTCAAGTGATGGGGTCCGAGCGGTGATGGGCTTGTAGCGATAACTATTTAAGACTTCGACTAACAAAAATTACGGTGGACAGCTTTATCGCCTTATTGAAATAACTCCAGTGTTAATTTGAAAATTTGGAATAGTTGTTCTGCCATGTTCTAAATTCAATTCAGTTTATTGAGGAAAATTCCAAGGAGAATGACATAAAGCCATTTCCTAATTTTACAATCAATGTTTAAACAGCGTTAAAAGAGACAGAAAACACATGTAAAGAAGCACAGTGCATCAGATATCAATAAACAGAATTATTCGCCCATTCTAAAGTTTTTTGCAACTTAAAACGAGAATCAGTTGTGCACAAACTTGGCTATAAATTCACTTATATATGTCAATAGGATCACTTATATATTGTGTTCGACAAACAATTACTGATATAATTAGTACCAAAATGAGATACCAGCTCACATTGCACAATGTCAAAATAGCCGCTCGCACATGTAAAATTTACTCATTTTTCAGTTCAGATTGCAACACTAATGTAAATTAACACAAGAATTTTTGTGGAACAATAATCGCATTATATTATGTAAGGAGTGAAGGCATTCTTCTCACAGGTAGCCAGTCACAAGTTATAATGCCCATTACACTTTTTGGGCTTTACCATATTTTTGTTTCGGATATCTGAAAATTTTCCTTCAAAAGTATAAAATTAACGATGTCGAAGCTTTGGTAGCTTTGTAAACGAGAGTAAACATTTGCCCCTCCTATCTCAAACGATGATGTCATGCAATTGATGATGGTGACGATGAACACATTGAACACACTGAGCATATTCATAGACACCGACCACTGTAACTCATCTAATACATCTTTGCATGAAACAATTTTTGGTCCATTATTCTAAACTTACAAAACTTAGAAACTTCTGTTATTTATAGGAATTATTATTTATTTATATTAATCTGTTAGTTAGGAAATATCTTGCAATTTTCATTGACTTTATATGTCGAGGTTGTTTTTTATCACTATTATAAAAGGAAGTTCTTTACTTGCTACGTAAGACTTAAGTAAGGTTTAAATATAAGTTATTTTTGGAAAAATAATTTTTTTCGTCATCAATAAACACCCTTTTAGACTGAATAACTTGTGAATCGGCATCAATTTTTAATGGTAAATGAAGTAGGAATTCAATGTTCGCACAGTGTCTATTAAGTCAATTATGTGAAAATAGTACATGCAGACGGAAATTGTTGTTCATTCTGTGACTGAGAATTTCGTCTGGAAAACAAATAACTTAAATTAATGAAAAAAAACTAGCAATTCACCGTTCGTTTATCTCTTGTGTCGAAACACAACTCAATTTCATTTGTTTTTTACCATAATTAATAAGGAAGTTGTGAATACCGCTTATAAACTAAAATATGAATATGCAGTGAATTGAAAGAAATTGCGAATGTAGTTGTTTCAAAATTGATTCTAAATAAATGAATGTTTAATAACGACGGCGACACATGAATTAAGCATTACAGAAAGCAGTTCCGTTACTGGAAACTGTGCTTCGCATTCATTTTGCTCTTTTTTATGATTGTTCGTTGATAACATTTTCCAACATCAGAAGTGACACGAAAATGCGAATTTGCATCCGCATGTTGAACATTAACATTGCTTTTATTGTCATCAAATTATTTAATTTCAACTACAAAACAAGGATGACATTGTTTATTACTCAAAGACATCATAAACAAAGCATTACGTTCGCAGCTCTGTTGGTTTTTAGTGTATTGCAACTGCAGTTGTCAGCTGAGAACACTTATAAAACGAATTGCAATTAAAGTGTGTTCATGCTCATGTAGTAATCAAAGCATTACAATGCCAGACACCAGCACAAAAAAGTGCCACTGAAGAGAACAGCTTGGATTTTGTGGAACCATATAATGTTACACAAAAACTTCTAACGTATATGTTAGCTAACCACGACACCGTCAATTTGGTTAATTTTTGTACGCCCGTTAATTGTACCGCCCATTTTCAGTGAAACTTTTTTTTGCACTTGTCTGTAAATTACGTTTGCACAGCATCATTTCGATCGCATTCATAGTTACGAATTTTAAAGTTTCGAAAAAAGCAGCGCAACTGTCATTGAAGTTAATGAACGCAGTTCAGGTGAATGAACATTGCGAACTTTTAGCGAGCGTTAGAAAAAAGGTGCACCATACGGAAAATACAGTAATAGTTGTGGGTATCGATACACATATGACGTAAACAAAGTGCAACAAAATATTCGACAAACGTGAAATTGCAAATACGTGTGAAGGCGTCTCGTGAAAGTTCGCCCACACAAAACGGATGTGTGACACGTTTCTGATGAAATTCGTCGAATAATTGCAGGAGAACTATTTATGATCCATTTATGGACGTATCGATTACGAAAGAAAAGTAATCCAGCATCAGAAGCATCATAAACAAGGTTCTGTCATTTTCACTAAACGATTGCGAAAAATAAATCGAAGCAAACATTTATACATTTGTGTTTCGAAGTTCTCGAATAACTGCGTTCACATATCGCTTTTCTAGTTGAGTAGAATGGCAATGAAGAGTTGTCGAAAAGTGAATGGAGTGTGACTGTTAACCGTTAGTGAATCGACAGTTGCGTATCGAATATTGAATAGTGTGCTGCCAGAAATTAATTGTCGAATCATTGAATTAAATTGCGAGGAGCGGTGAATGCGAGACATGCAAGACATGCGCTCGGTCTGCAATGCTTCGCAGCTAGTATTGCAAAAGCAGAAGCAGTGGGGCCCTGAATGTGAAACGATGTTCTGTTCTTGCACTTACTAGGAGTCAAGTTTCGTGAAACGTTGCGTGTTCGGTTAGGGAAAGTGCGACAATAGTTGCGACAATGAAAGACGAAAAGTACAGTGCGGTCAATCAAAACGACATGAACAAATCTGGCAACGCGAAAGCGTCTGAAGACGTGGTTTGTCTTAAGCCGAAAATGACACTCATCAATGGAATTACCGTTATTGTCGGCAGCATAATTGGGTCCGGCATATTTATATCTCCGAAAGGTGTCCTCGAAAACACAGGAAGTGTTGGACTTTCATTGGTAGTGTGGGTTGCCTGTGGCGTCTTCTCGATGGTTGGCGCGTACTGTTATGCGGAGTTGGGTTGCATGATTACAAAAACCGGCGCTGATTATGCGTACATTATGGAATCGTTTGGTGCATTCGTTGCATTTCTTCGTCTTTGGATTGAATGTATGATAGTTCGACCCTGTTCGCAGGCCATCGTGGCTCTCACATTTTCGCTGTACGTCTTGCGACCGTTTTTTCCTCATTGTCCTCCACCAGAAGACGCAAAAGTTTTTCTGGCTTGCGTGTGTATCGGTAAGTTGCAATCATGAACTTGAGCTTTGCACTACTTAATTTGAACTGTTGCACTCATATGCACTGCTCACATTGCGCTTAACTACAGTTTTCACTGTTACGTAACTGCGGATGTGTTGTATCCTTCGATAACGCACAACGCTTGAATATTTCGTGTTTAAATTGTGAAAAACTTGTCGAATGAAGTTGGTTGATAGCATGACTCTAAAGAAGTCGAGATTTTCTTATTTGCTTATCATCGAAATGCTGATTGCGAAACAATTTCCCTCTCGACTCGACTAAAAATAAATATCTATTTTAATGTTCGACGAACAGTTGTCGAGACATCGCTGAAAAACAATTTGACCAGTCACATAAATGAAACACAGGTATCTTAACGTTCGTCAACTGCTGGAACGTGAAGTGGGCCACTGTTGTTCAGGACTTTTTCACTTACGGAAAGTTGCTGGCTCTGCTTTTGATCATTATCACTGGAATTGTTCAGTTGTTCAGAGGTTGGTGATAACTGTTACGCTGAATGTAATCGTCATGTAATCGTCTTCACAGGAAATGTTCAAAATTTCAATTTCGAAGGTTCCGAAAGTGATTTTACAAAAATAGGGCTTTCATTTTACTCTGGATTGTTTGCATACAATGGATGGAATTACCTTAATTTTGTGATCGAAGAATTGAAAGATCCGCACAAAAACTTGCCGAAAGCAATTTTTGTATCTTGCATTTTGGTTACAGTCGTGTATACGATGACTATCGTTGCATTTCATTCGACTCTGTCAGTGAGCGAAGTGTTGGAAGCAGAAGCAGTTGGAGTGGTGAGTTCATCGTTCTCTGTAGTAATAAACATTTAATGTTGTATACATCGGTGTCAGACTTTTGCTGAAAAATTGTATGGTTTCTTCGCTTGGATTGTTCCTGTTTCAGTTGCAATGTCAACTTTTGGTGGCGTGAACGGAATTTTGTTTACATCTTCTAGGTAGTGTATATGACTGTATATTAACGACTAATGATTTGTTGTAGATTATTCTACGCTGGCGCAGAACAAAACCAAATGCCGTCGATATTATCAATGATTCAAGTCAACCATTTGACTCCAACTCCGGCCGTCATGTTTATGTGTTTGTTGTCTATGTTGTATCTTCTTTTTGAAGATGTATCTTTATTAATCAATTATGTTGGATTCGCGACATGGTTGGCAATAGGTTTAGCTGTGTGTTGCATCCCATATCTGCGGTGGAAAGCTCCAGATTTGCCTCGACCAATTAAAGTAAACCTCATATTTCCCATCTCATACATATTGGCAACAATTATAATAATCGTGGTGTCAATGAGCGCAGACCCGCTGAGTACCGCATTGGGTTGCATTATAATCCTAACCGGTGTTCCTGTTTATTTTGTTTTCATTGCCTGGAAAAACAAACCTCTACCAATTCAAAAGGCAATAGGTTCGTCAATTTGAATTTACATTTTACGTTAAAGTTGATTTTCTAGATTCACTAACTGTGACGTTGCAAAAAATTCTGGTCGTTGTTCCAACTGAAAAGTCGGAAGACATCTGAAGCAGTTCGCAAAGTAATAGTTGCATTTAAGCGTGTGTTTTCGTTCAATATTCTAGTTTTGAAAGGGTTCGAAAGTGGGAATAATTAAAAAATTAATGAAGAATCATTCATCCATCTTTGTGATAATAGAAATTTAGCAATTGTGACTGTCGTTGTTTGAAAACTAATTTTTTACAGCTATTGTTGGGTGTTTTCTATTCCATTCTACTTTGTAGTGCCTTTACAAGGTTTTCTTTCATCATATTCAGTAAAGAAACAACAATGATCATCTCACACTGGAACTAAGTACATTCAACGACATATTTCAGTATTGTTTAGTTAATTTCATACCGGTGCTGAAAGTGTTGGTTTATTTGTAACATTTCAATATTTTTATTATATCTGTGAAATTATAATTTAAAGTTGAAAGAGTGAAAATGTTTGAAATGAAATCAATAAAGTCGCTTGAAACCTTTTTTCAATGAAAGTGTTGTTCATCACCGGAATCCTCAGAATCAGATTGGTTAAGTCCATCGGACGGTTTGTTGTACAAAACACGAACAACACCACAACGCAAATCGCCCCAACAGTTTCGATCAAACTGATGCCAACTGATTCTTTCGTTAATTATTGGGTTTGCGCCATCGCGTAACATTCGGATTAATACATTCGTAATGTTCATTGTATCATCAAATCCAGAATGTCGCCTTCCAGCGAATTGCATATCCAAATAACTGAGCATTTGATTTAAACAAAACTAAAGGCACTTGTGAATATAAACTATTAAATGAGTTTGTACCGTTACCTGTGGCGTTTTGTAATGACTGGAGAACACTTTACGTAAATTGATCCACCTCTTTCCATAGGCAGGGAAAACGATGCCATTCAATTTGCACTGACGAGAAAAGAAATGAGCCATATCCCAAGGTCTGTATAAAGATTAATTAGTTTAATACTTCCAAACTTCTAGAATTTTGGCAATGGGAATTCTTGTCTCAATGGGAATATCGTAGTACAAATACAAAAAAATGCTCATAATTTTGCTTCCAATTACTGATATATCTTTTTTATACGCTGCCGATATTCACACACATTCACTTTTAACTGAAAAAATCACAGCCCTGTGAATAACTTGTGATACAATTTGTGTTCGTCCTCAATCAACAATTTGCATTGAAGATTAAAACACATTCAAAATAATGTTTTTGTTAGAGCCTGAACCAGACTCAATTCTCGGATCCGACTGAACCTGATCCGATTCGAATTTTTTTATTCTGCTTCTAGTCTACAATGTTTACAATGACGATTAACTGAATCTTGTCAAAATTTTCAGACTCGAACTTGGTTCAGGCTCCATTTTTGAATCATTCTGTCCGAACAAGATATTCATAATTGTTGATGTTTTAACTGAAAGAATACATCGTACCCATCAGTAGCAATCGCGAATGAATTGTAATTATGCTCGTGAAGGAAATTGTAAAACCAAACTTCAAATCTATCCAATACGTCTGGAAATGATTCTGCTTTGTCAACCATTTCTTGAGTGATTCCAGTTAATTTAGTGCAAAACTCACTTAATTTTGGGTTTATTTGTGGTCGTACAAATTCATGAAAAGTGGAAACCTACAGCACACTTTGATTAATTATACGAATTAGAAAACATTGATACTTACAACTTCTTTGTTCTTCAAGTCTACTAAAAAAGCAGGAAATTCAATTATTTCTTGGATAGCATCTTTAGAAGTTTCTTTGTCACAAGTAGCCTCATAATCAACCACACAAATAACATCGTAATTATAGTTTATCAATTTTTTGACAACCTTGTTGAAAGTATCATTTCTAGTTTGATGCTTTGTTGATTTCTTTACGTAAGCACACCTTCTGATCATAAGTTACCAAATGTAATCAACAAACGAAGTAAATATTACCTGTGTTCGAAACGTTTCGAAATGTCGTCAGAATCATCTAAAGGCGTTTGTACTAGAAATTGTTGATTGATTCTCTGATCTTTTCTTTGCATTTTTCCTGCTTTACGACAATTGTAACAATCACACCGGGACTCACGTTTTGACATTTTTGATTTGACAAACAAATCGCAGTTGCCTGCTACATTCGATTTCAGCTGCTATTCGTTGTGCAGTCGAAACGGTTTCAAAAGAACAGCGAAATTGAGCGCACTCATTGGTTCGCAAAGCTACATTCGCGCGCTTGTCTGCGCAGACTCATTTTGATTCGAACGCACTGTGACGAATAGGGCTATGTTGCGTGCAACTTTTCACAAAACTTTAACTTGTTGTATTTTATCCAAGTTTTTCTCCATTAATTTTTCATCTTGCATCAGATAATGTCGGAAGTACGTTAGTTTTTATTTTATTGCTTATTTAAGTAAATAGACAATGTGTAATAGTGAAAGTAACCATTGATTTTAATTCTAGCTGAATTTGTAGTAAGTGCGTTTAGATATAAGAATTGATGAATAAGGTCTAAAATGAAGTGAATGAAAGTGAGTGCTGTGGTACAAACATAGAGCATTTATGTGTACTGCGCACAGAGAAACGAAGAAGTTTTATCGATCGGTTGTATGGGAAGTGTTCACAGCAATCGATAGACCAGATGCGCCACTGCTTCTTTGCGAACTGCTCATTGCGTTATTGCTTTTCTCATTCAGACTCGCAGAGTAACACTTATTGATCAGTGTTCCCCTTTCATACGTTCACTGAACGGAAGGCGATGTTTTCTAACTCAGAAACACATAAAATGGAAGTCTCTGAGTTCTAAACAGTCAACAAACCGGCGAACGGCGCTGTAACTGCTGAATTCAATATTTGCTATTTACAAACAAAGATCATTTTGTCGTTGTTCCGTTGGTGAGTTTGCTGATTGTACGCTTTGCTAATGTATGTCTGCTATTTCAGAATTGAACATGGTTTTCATTTGTGACCCGCGAGCTTAAAATGGAAGCGATCCGAAATCCTTCCAGTTTAGAAATAGCAGCAAACAAAAAGCCGAAAGTGACACCGATCATTGTGTTGCCGTCAAATTCTCAGTCGTTGTCAAAACTCGACGAGAACAACTGCAGCAATGGCCGAATGAACGTGCAATACATTAGCGTTGCGTACCACAACAACGACAATTCGTTTATGAATGGTGTGAAACAAGAATTTATTCTCAATTCGCACAAAGATAACAGTTTATGCGAAAATGAGAAGAAATGCTTCAATTCGATGCCACTCGAGAATATGTCAAACTTATCCGATTCGGAATCTTCCTCACTCAAAACCGGCCAACAAAACTGTAATCAAAGAGTGCTTATAAGTCCAACTGACTTTCTGACGCTATCCGAGGAAGTTACAACAATTAAAAGTTCAGCGGTCAAACGGGACGTTAATTTATCGACGAGTTGTTTAGAAATTATTAAACGCAGTGATAATAATATGGCCATAAGTTTGGAGCGTTACTGCGAATCTCCGTTTTTGCTCGAATCGCAACGAGAAAATCAACTAATCAGTGATGACGACGCTTCAAACAACGGTCGTGTTTCAAGACTTTCCGAGAGTCACGAAGACATAACCACCGACGACCTGTTCGCAACTACTTTGGGTGACCAGCATCCAGCTCTTCGGGAAGTGGTCATCACACCTGTAGACTCGGAAAGCCCTAGAACGACACCGGTGAACAAAGACTTCATTCGATATCTGAACAATGACTTGAGTGCTGTGAAGGAAGAAAAGTTCGACACCGAAGAGGAGACATTGGGAGAAGATTGCAAGTCTGATTTAGCCATGTTACATGTTAACAACCATTCGGATGAAACAATTTCGCCAGAAAATATGGACATGAAGCCAACGGTTACAACGGCAACTCTAAACAACGTTCATGAATCAAATAACAGTCAAGTGACGTCGACGAATTGCATAACGATGGCCGTTCCGGTAGCTCCTTTGGATATTAAAATACTGCCGACAGGATTGTTGCAACTTGCAGCAAATATCGCGGCAGTGTTTCCAACTTCAACCATGCAGAAGCAAATCGCTCTTCAGTTACTTCGCGAAGACGGAACTTCTATTATTGTTCCATTAACGACTCGAGGAAACGAAAGCTTCGTTTCCGATACTTCCGCGAGTGCGAACAGTATGGAAAACATGACTACTGATTCTGCTAGCAGCTCTCACGCAAGCTCTCACGAAACAGGCCAAAACTTGGAAAGCGACCGACCTTTTAAGTGCGAACTGTGTAATTCCACTTTTACGCGACTCGGAAACTATACGCGCCACAAAAAGATCCATTCTTTGCCTTCTAAGGTGAGTTTGAAACATATGTCCGTTGAAACGAGTTTGATCGTTAATCACAGGAAGATCAGCGATTCCGATGCGATATATGCGGCAAGTCTTTCATCCAACGCTGCGATCTCGCACGTCATCTGCACATTCATCGCGGCACTGAACCTCATCGGTGTTCGCAGTGTGGAAAGGGATACATCAGACACAGTGATTTGGTAACACATCAACGATTTCACAACAAGGAGAAGCCATTTGCTTGTCCGCACTGTTCAAAAGGCTTTTGTCAAAGAGGTACACTCTTGTTTCGGTTCACATCGATTACCTAATTTGAAACTTATTGCAGGTGATCTAAATCGTCATTTGCGTTCAATCCATCTGCAGTTGAAACCAATTTTGTGTTCTCATTGCCATAAGAAGTTTGCGAAAGAAGAAACTTTGTTACGACACATAAATGCCAACCATAGGGATAAACTGTCGATCAACTGATTAATGAGTTATTGCCTTTCAATGGATTCATGCTTGTGATTGATTGAAACATATCGTATTTGTACTCTAGTCATTACGTTTATTAAAAACGTCACTGTTTGTTGATTGCTTTTCATTAATAAAGTCATACTTTCGGTTATTAAACAACACTTTACATTCAATTTACAACAAGACATCACTCGTTTTTCCCGGTAAGCCAGTTTTATCATTACTATTCTTTACGTAAATGCAAAAATTATTCAATTTGCAATGAACTTCAATTCAATTATTTAACTCAATATATAATTAATTATTTAAAGAAAAAAGTTTTCAATGGCAGTGGCTTATCTAAATATAAATGAATATTTAATGAATTCCGCCAAATTAGGTGAGCCCGGCGAAACATGCCATAAAATCCTGTAAAATATGACGCGTTTTTAAATCATAGCAGGTGTCTGTTTCACAATTTATATTCACTAATTACAGAAAAAGCAGTAATTTTGTTGACAGCAATAAAGCCCCTTTAATTACTGAAAAATGTGTGTACAAAAGTACAGTATTAAGGAGGCATGCCAGGCTCAAATGCGCAATATAATATGTGAAAATGTTGACATCGTAAAGGGCTTGGTCACTCCACAGTGAATTGGAAATATTCATTTAAAAGAATTACAGTTGCACAATTACTAGAGAAATGAACGTATTTATTTATTTTTTATGATTTTGCCATCACGAGAATATTCAACATAGGTTTCAGTCTGTGCCAGTTCTTTCGGTGGTTGCTGTAGGTATTCTTCGCCGCCATACTTTTCCATTACACTAGCTTTTATATTATCTTTAAATTCTTCTTTTTTAACTTGAAATTGTTTATGCAGCAATTCAGCTTTCGTAGGTTCTGCTTGCAGATGAACATCAACGCCTTTTTCATGAGCCTGCCAAGCAAAAAGTTGCGACTTCATCACACTTACAGTGTCACCCGTGTAACGAACAAAGTTTTCACCAGCATAAGGTAATTCTTGAGGTACAACTCCACTATTTTTATACGGATTATCTCTCATTGCTCTCGTTTTCGGATCATAATAGGCAGAGTTCGGATCAAGGTTTCTCAAATACTTGGCGACATCCTCACGAATTCGAAGATTTCTAACAGTTATTCGCTGTTTGCTATCAACTTTAGTTCCCGGCATATCTGCACTGTCGGCGTATTTGTCATCCTCGTCGCCCTCCGACTCTGAATCAGCTAAATCATTTTTACCGGAATTGTCGTCATCTTTTCCTTCTTCAGATATATCTTGCTTCAATTTCTCCTCCTTAAGTTGCCTCTTAGCTTCTTCTACTTTGGAGTATTCTTCAATAACTTGGTTATACATTATTGGATCATATCCATTCCAACGATCCCTTTTTCCATCGTAATCTAAATTCAAATCTGGCAGCAAAGTTTCATCAGCTGCAAACGAATTTCCAGAATATTTTGCTCCCACTTTTCTGGGTCTGTCCATACATTCTTTAGCCTTGTGTGTCAGTGCACCACAATTAATGCAGGCACCCTTTCGAAAGCGAGTTGCAGTAGTTAATTTCTGTCCACGTGTATAAAACTGATCCAAACGAGAAGTTTCAGCAGTTCGCTGAGGTCTCTGGTGTTTGAGTGTAGGTCCTTCGGCGTGTATGTACCACGGAGCGCTTGCAATGTACTGAGGGATGTGAGGATTTATGTCTCTGCCTTCTTCATCAACGGCTGCAGGTGCGTTTCCAGCTTTCCGAGCCTCTTCCAATTCTTTCGCGCGTCTCCAATCCTCGCGAGATCTTTTCTTCGGCTCTTCGTCAGTGTGAGTAGACTTTACAATTTGTGATACAGCTATATTCGAAGCCATTATTTGTAAATGATTACAGCACAAG
>NCKV01001108.1:0-11733 GCA_003675905.2 Leptotrombidium deliense
TAAACAATAAGCTTTTAATAAAGTTATTTAACAGCGGTTGGCATGTCAAACGTAACGAGTAAATTTAGACTCGGTTTTGGATCATTCATCGACAAAGTAGTGATGCCATACGCAAGTATGGTTCCTGTAAAACTGAAGAATCCTTGCGCCGAAGGCATTCATTGTGACCCTCCATATGGCTTTCGCAATCAACTGCCACTGACCGATAATTTCAACGAGTTTCTCGATAAAGTGAAGTCAACAAATTTGTCCGGAAATTTGGACAACGCTGAGGGAGGCTTTGATGCGATGATGCAAGTGATTGTTTGTAAAGACGAAATTCAATGGAATGACATGTCGCGAAAGATAATCATATTCGCAACTGACTCAATTTTTCATTACGCCGGCGATGGAAAGTTAGGCGGTATTATTAAGCGAAATGACGGTCAATGTCATTTGGACGCGCAGGGATATTACACGGAAAGTATATATCAAGATTATCCTTCATTGAGTCAAATAAATCGCGCAATTGTTGACAATAAAATAAATGTAATCTTTTCGGTTCCACATGAAGCACTCGGTGTTTACAACACACTCAGTAGTCTCATCGACGGAAGTGTTGCCGGTCAATTGTCCGAAGACGCATCAAATGTCGTCGAATTAATTCAAGACAATTACAAAGTACAGTAAAGTATAAAAAGCGTAAATTACTAACAAACAAAATTTTTAAATTAGAAAATTGTTTCCAAAATTGAATTAAGAGACAACTCAAGCGATTCAATTGAAATTGAATATTTTTCTCGATGTTTAAACACTCGAGAAAATGCACAGAAAACAAAGTCTTGCGACGGTATTCGTTTCGGACAAAAGATTGAATTTGAAGTAAAATTAAAGTTGACTGATTGTAAACATCAAACATTCAACGAAACATTTTTAATTTCACCACTCGGAATCAAAGAGTATATTGAAGTTCAAGTTGAAGCGAAATGTTCTTGTGACTGCAATAAACCCGATTTCGCACTTCAAAACTCACCGATGTGTTCAAAAGGAGGAGATTTAGTTTGTGGAATTTGTAATTGTTATCAAAATAGACATGGAAAAAATTGTGAGTGTATTGGAAACAGCGAATTGGAGAAGAAAAAGTTAAAAGAGTGTCAAAGGTGAGCAGTGCATTCACTTTGAGAAGAATTCATTATTATCATTGAGGTTATATTTTTAAACTATTACACTTAATTAATGTATCTCTTATTATCTTGGATAGGGATTTAAATACCACAACTTACTGTTCTAATCGAGGCGAATGTTCATGTGGTGAATGTATCTGTAAGAAAGGACCGACGAAACAAGACAAAATATTTGGAAAGTATTGTGAATGCGACACATTCACGTGTGCCAAAGATGATAAGGGAAGAACTTGCGGTGGAAGAGGCAAATGCTGTAATGGAGCTTGTTTATGCGACGTAAGTTTGATGTAAACTTTGATAAACTTTCAAAACTTTGTAAACACATTTGTATACAGGATGGTTGGACAGGTTACACATGTGATTGTACATCGAATGTAACCAGTTGTGTAAATCCAGTTAATCAAAAAGTGTGCAGTGGTAACGGGGATTGTGTTTGTGGTTCTTGTGAGTGTAACAAAAATACAAACAGTAGTCACGAATACGCTGGAAGATTTTGCGAAGAATGCGCTGTAAGTGTTTAAGTTTAAAATGCGTGTTTGTTAATTAAAACTTTTATTTAATAGACTTGTGAAGGCAAATGTGCGGATTTAGAACCATTGATTGATTTTGAAAGTGGAACTTGTAATTACAGTCGAGTTAAGCAGTGTCCATTTCAATTAAATTTAGTTGATGAGCTTAATGTGACAACGAACAAAAACGAGAAAAAGTGTGTCATTTACGACAAAGATGATTGTCAAAAAGTGTTTTCTTATCGCTACGATGAAGCAACTGAAACAATGGTCGTTTTATTGAAAAAGGGACGCGATTGTCGCAGCGAAGTGAATGTGTGGCTCGTAATTGCGTACATTGTGATCGCAATACTAGTAATTGGTTTAATTATTCTATTTATTTGGAGACTCGCAGTTTACTTGGAAGAGCGAAGAGCAGCTAAGCAACACGTGAAGCTAACTAACGAACAATTATTACAAATGGTTTGTGTTTGCTTTTATTAACGTTTGCTTTACGTGTGACTTACAATTGAATTTCTTTTAGAAAACTAGAGAACAGAATCCAATATACAAAGCTCCGATAAATTTATACAACAATCCTACGTATGGTCAGCAGAAAAGCTGAATTTTAGAACTTTTCACTACTTTTTTCGAATTCGAATTGTTTTTACAAATTAGACGCATTTTTGTATTCATTTAAATTTAAAATTTATATTAAAGTATTTCAAGAAGAGATGAATCGACACGTTACAATGAAGACATCGGTGATGTTGCTTTTCACATTATTGCTTAAATGTTCGTTTGCTCAAGATTTGGTAACCATTAGAGAAGACTGTGGCTGTGAACCAGATGCTGCTGTTTCGGGTGGCAGTGTTCACGAAGCGTACGTATTTAAAAACGATTATTTCGTTGTTTACGACATACGAAAGAGTCATCGAGAAATAATAGAGTCGCAAAGAAAGATTAAAGAGGTTTGGAACAAATTAGAATGGCCTGTTGATGCTGGATTCTCGACCAACAAGCATCATGTGCTAATCAAAGACCGAGAATACTTTATTTACGATTTTGACAAGGCATTTATTGCCACTGGAAACACAAGTGATTGGAAAGGATTTCCAGAAAGTGTGAACGCAGCTGAATCTTGGTTTCCGAAAGACAAGTACAACAACGAAACAGATCTGACGATAAACGTGCGCATTTACACAGACGAATCGATCGTGTTTTGTATTGTGAAAAATGTCCACTCAAATGCGACAACCACATTCAATGTGTCATGTTTTCATAACGACAAATCGAAAGAAACTGTTGAAATGATAGACGACATGGACGGACTTCTCGGAGATCCGATTGCTGCTGTAACAAATTTACTCGAAGGAACAAGGATCTTATTCGGAGCCGATTCTTTCTGCATAGAAGTTCCAGGAAGTTATGTAAGTGTTGTACTTTGTTAGGTCATGCTTTTAACTAACTCAGTGTACTTAATTTGCAGTGTGATCCATCCTGCAATCCGGCGATGTTTCGCTGTCCAAAACTAAGCTTTTGGTGTAACAATTTTGTCATATTTGCTGCAATTCCACTCGCATTCGTCGAGTTAAGTTTCGGTATTTGGTTGTGGTTACAAAAAGGTGCTAAACAACCGAATTGAATAAGCAAAGCTAATAAAACAAATTAAATGCACTTTTCAATAAGTAAACTTTTGTCAGCCTCGACGCAGCCATTGCAATCACGAATTGGCAGACGAATGCAAAGTGAGAGTGCGCAATGTTCGTGTTGCTCGCGCGACATTCACTTTGTTGCAAAATCGAATTCGAGAATTTTTAGCGATAACGTTTGCGTCCGACTTTTCACTTCGACACAATGAATGGACAAAATACAGCGACAAATACAGTGGTAAACGACAAACTATTAGAGTACAACTTTTCATCGACAACAAAAGAGACATTATTGAGTTTAGCGAAAAAACTGGTCGAAGAAGATGAGCAGAAGACAAGAGTTGGTCGTAAAAATGGACTGACGACGAGTGACACAGAACAGAGTGCGGCTTCAAACGTCGCCGAGGACAAAGAGGAAGACGAAATCACCGGTTTAATATTAAGCTTTTCTGACGATGAACATGACAATGTTGACAAAAAGAGTCTGGAATATGGAGCCATGGCTAATAACAGAGTGAAACAAGGTGACTTTAAAGGTGCGATCAAACTGTACAGTCTTGCGATTAGCTTAAACGAGAACGATTTTCGTTTCTTTTGTAATCGAAGTTTTTGTTACGAACATTTGAAACAGTATAAGCTCGCGCTCAGTGATGCGGATGCCGCTATAAGACTTCTTCCATTCCGTCCAAAGCCTCATTTTATGCGCGGCAAAGCTTTGATTGGTTTGAGACGATATGAAGAGGCAGAACGAGAGTTTAAACTTGCTGAAAAAATGGATCCCGAATGCAAAGACTACTATGAAGAAATGGTGAAGCTTAGAAACTTAGCTTTTTACGAACTTGGATTTGACAAAGAAGAATCAATCGTGGCCGCACAAAGATACAACTGTATTCAAGATGCGATTGACGCATTGCTTCAGGAACAAAAACATGGATCAAGCGCAGGAGACAATACCAATCATAATCAGCGTCATTATCAACACAACAATGATGGCAACCAGCGCTCACAGTTTCAACGATATTGCGTAAACCGAGACACGCGACGGTCAGTTTCGATGTCCCGAGCTCGAAGCAAAAGCAGATTCAGACGACCGTCGCCAAGTTGTTCAACATCGCAACATTTCAGAATTCACAGACCCGGAAACAGTTACAATAACACCAGACAGAAATATGAGATGAGACGCAGCAATTCAATGGACTCATTTCACAATTGTAATCAGTATAGAAGCAACAGAGTGAATACCAGACCGAGAGCACCGGTAAATATATTTGGTTATAAGGCTATATGGATTGGAAACGTTGGTCCACGCTGTAAATCAGAAAGATTACGAGAAGCATTTGGAAGATATGGTCGTATTACGGTCGCAAACATTGTGCCGGAATCGTTTTGCGCATTCGTCTGTTTCGATAACGCAAGATCTCCGTGCGCCGCGATTGCTGATCTGTACGAGAACATCGTTGATGGAATAAGTAACGGCAGTCGGTGTTTAAAATTTCGTTTTGCACCGGGAAAAGACCAGGATAAAAACTATCACAAAACAGCTCACAGAAAGTCAACTGACGAGTGCTACTTTTGGAGAACGACAGGCTGTACCTCTGGAGATAAATGTAAGCGACTTCATCTCAGCATTTGCAAAGGTATCGACTTTCAGCCGTGGATGTCTTCGAAGAAGTAAGTGAAGAAAAAGAAGAAAAACAGGAAAGCAGACTACAAAAGTTGTCATCTTTTTTTAAAGTGTATATTCTTTTAAACACACTTTTTCATTGTTTCTAGTACGAAATAAATAAAAGGCAGCTTCTATTTGTGTTTATTTAGAAATAAAAACGAGATATTCTCACGTTAAAATCTTGCAGATGAAACACACTCACCAGTACTCTCTCCACTAATATTTAGCCAATTTCAAACGCAAAAAACAAATTTGCAAAATCAGTGATTTTGCAATAAACAATGCAACACTTGTAAACACTTTCACAAATTTTCCACTGAAACACAATTTTGCAACGTCACAAGTTGTGACTTTGGGAACTCTTTTGCTCTTGAAAATTGAAGACTGCTGTCACTTGTCTACTAATTCAAAGCCATGTTTACAGATGTGTGTATTTTTTTGCATGTTCAAAATTCTGCGAATAACACTTTAGTCTAATTATAACTTAACGAATGACTGTTGTTGTTGCTGTTGCTGTACCTCGAAAAAAGCGCAAATGCAGTGACTTTGAAAATGGTTTTCTGGAAGCGAAATATCGATAAAAGTTTCCTCGAGAATCAATCAATTAATTAAGTTGTCGATTACGATTATGTATAATTAAAATGCGTGTTTTATAAATTGCCACTTTTATCCTTCTATTTCAGGTATTAACTTTTCGTTACATTCATTACATTGTTTCGCAATAAAAGTGCTGTTTTCAAACAGTGATCTGTTTCGTTACCGAAATAACATTAAAATTAATTGTACACAGAAATTGTGTTTTTTTGGCGAAAATGAAAACAAATCATGTTTTTTAGTTTCATTGATCGAAAGCCAAAGGCTGTTTTTTCACTTTCAACTGTTTTCATTTTCACGCCTTAAAATGCAGAAACATTACAGTACTTGTACATGTACTTAAGTTCAGTTCAGTTCACTTTAATTCTTGCAGTTCTACGTATGCAACGAAACGTCACATAATTAACTAACGAGTCTAAGTAAAGCAGTAAAACAAAGTATTCATTTTGTGCAAATTTTGTTAAAGTAAGTTTCAAATGCAATGCATTGAAGAAAGCAGACTTCAAATATGTTAAATGATTAAATTAATAAATGTCTGTCTTTAATTAATAATTATTAACTGTTTTACAAGTATTATGTTTCATTGAATAAATGTAATAATTTAACTTAATTTACTGTCGATTAAACATTTGATAATGAATGCAACAATTTAGATGACATTGTTTGACTGCATTTTATTTAAAGCCGAAAAAATGATTGAAAGATGAATGCAACACAATTATTGCGATAAGTTCACATCGAATCAAAAAATGCATTTTGATCATATTTTCAAACACCTAACAAACAACTTAATATTTGTGTGTTATTAAAGTGCTTTATTTGTTGAAAAAATAGCATTTCAATGATTAGAGCCGAAAATTTGAAATGAACGTATAAAAAGTGATCTCGAATAAGCGAGCAGATTCAATGTCAATTACAGGTGTGTTGAATGTGCTAATTAACAACATTGTTACTTAGTTTAAGCAGTAACAGTCTGCATTAAACGTATGCAAAAACCAAATAAGTTTCAGTGATTTGCAATTATGATCGACTTCGATGCATACGATGGTCCAAACTATGGTAAGCCGTATACAGCATTATGCAATTGTTTTATTGACGTGTCCTAATATGCAAATTATTCAAACATTGTTTTCTGTTAGAAATATTAGAGATTTCAAAAAAATGCATTTTGCTGCATGCAAAGTTAATGCTTTTAATGCAAATTATGCTTAAGTGCACTATTATTAGGACTTATTGACGTTAGAACTTTCAGTAAATTGAACACCGAGAGTCAGTCCCAGTTTCTGCATACGAATCAATGTGCATACAATTTTAGACAGCCTTCAAAATGACATTTGATTTCAGCCAATTTTAAACACATAATGTCGTTTATTTAGTGATTATGATTATTCAACGATAAGCTGTTTAAAGTTGCAGAAGAGTTGTTTTAAGATTTGAGAAAGAAATGCAAACTTCAGAATTTTTTGCTTCTCGTTCAAATCAGGCATTGAAATGTATTCATAGAAAGATTTCACAAACGAAACTCAATTTTAGCCAACTTTCGAAACACAACATCGCTAATCTAATGATTATCAGCATTCATCGATAAGCTGTTTAAAGTTGCAGAAAAGTTGTTTTCGAGCAAATAGAACCTCAGTTTCCACCTTTTGAACAAAATTTTCATTGTTTTTAAAAATGTTTTTACCGAAAGATGAGCAAAATGGTTTCATTCTTTGGAAACAGTCTTTCTGAAACTTCAAATTGATACTCACCAAAGCACACAAATAATAGCACTTTTATTTAAGGGTCAGCTTGTGACAAGCAAATTTCAATTCTTTTCAATCACAATTTAGTGATATTCAAAAATCGATACAAAAATACATAATATTCAGAGTCTAGTTACATAAATTTAATTTTTATTTTTATGTTTGCAAGAGAAACACTTATCTACATTGAAGTCTAAACAATGTTTGTTTGTTTACTTTTCAAATGCAATTTAATACATTCGATGTCAATGATTAAATAATTACGAAAAGTGTTCTCGAAAAGTTCAGTTATGTTATGTTAATGATAAATAAAACGTTAACGTTTAGCGTGTGCCGTGAAATTAAGATAAACTGAACTCGTTGAAAATAATCATTTGATCTTTTGACGCTCTTATGTAAGTTTGATTTTCAGTTTATTATTTGTTCATTTCTTGAATAATGTTTATTTTACGAAAGTCGACAAAGCGAATAGTGATTTACAAACGACTGCTTATTTATGCGATTATTGAATTCAATTTACGTCATTTGAAAATATGAAAATTGTACGATTTGTTTTCCTAACGACGAAAATATTGAAAGATTCGAATCACACACCACACACATGTAAATAAACACAATGTTTACAAAATTCTACGTCACATGTACAGACAGTGTATGTGTTGCGAAACAGTGTTTTGTTGTTGTCGTTCTACATAATTGAACGAAAAAAGTAGAACTGTGCTTTTCACTGCGAACCAAATTGGAAAGGAGACGAATTCGGTGAAAACCGATAATCAGTGGTATTTCATGCAACTGATTGTTGTCGTAATTGCTTTTTGCGAATGTTAATCAATCAAATCGATGCATGATTCAGAAGCAGCATCAACAGCGTTACAAGTTACAAGTTTTATTAATTATTTCGAAGAACTCAAATTTCTTAGCGATTGTTTTTTGTTTTCGAAAAACTTCGATGAAACGTCATTCATTATTATGTTCAAGTATTTTGTAATTATAAACGTCTTGTTGCGTATTACGTATTTTCAATTTCTTACAAGGATTTTGTGTTTACATATAGAATCAGTTAAATGATGATTTGTAGACATTCGAACAGTGATTCTTGATCTCGTTGATTCTTGTTCTCGTTCATTTCGACATTCACACCTGAAATCAGTCGAAAAGTGTTTTCAAGTGAAGTTCGCCGATAACGACGGCCAATGTGAACATTTCGAAAGTTTCGAAAGCAATTTCTCGAACTTCTGTTGAAAACGTGAGTTCAAAGTTTGCTATTTATACAATTTTCGAAAAGCTAACGCAATTTCGAAATGCAATTCGTCGTTATTCGTTGTATGTTTCAAGCACAACAATTTAACATCGAAAAGGTGTGGATTCTCAATGAGATTCTCATTTCGACTGTAACAATATTTATTATCTTTTCATATTTCATATTTTTCTCATCGAATGGCACATTTCTTCGATTATTGTTCAGATTTGATTTCGTTCACATTTATTCACATTTGTCCTAATTTCTAAATAAATTATTTAATTGAACATAACTTTTCAGTCCACTTTCATCTCTTCGTTGTGTTCGCAAATTCTATCATTTTTGTGAATTATGACCGAAGAAAAGGAACGACGATTCAGTTATCCGAGTGTGCGAAAAGAGAACAGAGCGACTGTGGACTTAGATGTGCTCAACGGTCAAAAAAGTTCAAATGCTATCGAAGCGAACGGTAGACAGAGAAAAGTCGGCTACTTTATGGGCAAAACATGCTTTCCAAGTAATAATCAATTTACATAAATTTTCATTTCATTAATTACTTAATCAGCGAATTGACTGTTTGATTGATTATTAATAATTACTCGATTCGCTTAATTAGTTGCAATTTGCTTCTAATTGATTACGCACTTCATTTGAATTGCAAGCTTCTAATTGTAAAAGGTATTAAAATACAAATACCTGCAAATGTGTGTGAAAACAACAGAACAAGAGAGTACTTAATTCGTAAATCGATAATTGTTTAATGAGTTGCTGGTTACTTAGTAAAGTGCAACTGCAGATTCTTACCATTGAAATAGCGTTAACTAATCTTGCTTCTAATCTGTTATATAAAGTGTTTCTTAAAAGATACGCCAGCAACGAAAGCTGTAGAAACTGCTTTAATCTCGGATAGATATTTGAGGGCAAATATGTTTGATGTTTGAAAAGTTAGCTATTCACGCTGTTTAGCGATATGTTTAACGTGTCTTTAAAAGTTCATTAATTGTAATGCAATGGTTATCGACACAGAGATCGCATCGAGTCAATTGAGTCAACAAATGAATGCGACTGATACAGTGAGTTCAGAGGAATCTGGTTACTATTCGAATGTAAGAAAGTATTCAAGTTTAAATGCGATACCAGAAATGGACATGGAAGCAGAAGTTCATCCACTAGCTGACGAGAATGAAAATTTCGACAATATTGTGGTCACCGATCCGGCGCCGGACGGCGGTTACGGTTGGGTAATTGTGTTCGCCTCATTTATGTGCAATTTAATTGTCGACGGAATCGCGTACACTTTCGGACTTTTCTTTCCATATTTTGTTGTTCACTTCCACGCTTCGAAAGGAAAAGCGGCGTTAGTTGGATCCTTGCTCAGTGGATGCTACTTGAGTGCAGGTATCACATGTATTTCGTACTATTATCACATTTTCTAATTTCAAATATTTTTCCTCTGAAAACCAGGACCAATTGTCGGCGCACTTACAAATAAATTCGGTTGTAGAACAATTACGATATGTGGAAGTGTTGTTGCAGCTTCGGGCTTCTTTTTAGCAGTTTTCTCACCGAATGTAACAGTTCTGCTCTTTACTTACGGTGTTATGGGTAAGTCAAGTCACTTCGAAACATTTATAATTAAAATGATGTAAATTAGGAGGAATTGGCTTCGGTCTCATTTATTTACCAGCGATCGTTTCTGTTGGATACTATTTCACCGAAAAGAGAGCTTTCGCCACAGGTGAGGTGAAGCAAACTTTTATCAAATTAATAACATCAATATTTTGTATCAGGTATCGCAGTCTGTGGTTCAGGAGTTGGTGCATTCTTATTCGCTCCTTTTTGTCAATATTTGTTAGAGACGTTTCACTGGCAAGGATCGCTTTTAATATTGTCTGCGATCGCATTTAATGCAGCAGTATTCGGAGCGTTAATGAGACCACTGGTCGTGAAGCCAGTTGCATTTAATGAGCAATGTTCTGTAAACGCGGTAAACTTTGCGTCGGAAGAGAATGAAAAGTACTTAAGTCAAATGAATCGCGAACCCGGTGTTCAGTCAACGACACATCTCACGGATCTCAGTCATTCGACACTTCCCATAGCGAGCTTCAACGAAAACAGTTCGTACATTTCGAACGGTGAGAAATTCAATATTAAATTGCAAACTTGTTACTCACTGCTAAATATAACACATAATTCAGGTGATAATCAATACCGCAACAAACTTCGTTCGTCGTCACACGTTTTAGAAGTTCAGTCACAGAGCTTACTAGACACCGGAAGACGATATGCAGGTCAACGAACTGTCTCCGAATGTTATCCCTCTTCGATGCCTTCAAATTACGCAATTATGTCCTCGTCGCCTTCGATGCAAAAAATGTCAATCAGTCAATCGCTGATCGTTCCTCCGTTCAGCAAAAAAGATATTTTGTATTCACGAAGCAGCTTACATTTGGACGCAAAGTGCAATGGCGAAAGAAGACAAAGTCTGATCGCGATCTCGACGAAAGATATTTTTGAGAAAACAAATAAAGAAGAGACGAATCAATTAAAAAAGACATCTTTCATCGAAAAACTAAGAAAATTATTCAAAAAGAAGCAAAGCGAAAGTGCTTGTGACATGGATCAATGCATGTCGTCGAATGTGCTTTCAGAAATGTTGGACACATCGCTAATCATCGAATCGTCCGCTTTTCGACTTTTAGCAATTTCAAATATACTAGGAATGATCGCATTTTACATCCCTTTTGTTTACATTACTCAGCATGTAACAATTGCTGTTAAAGGTATGCAATGCAATATGAAAGTTATGCTGAAAGTGAAGTTTGCGAAATTTTAGACGGAGATGGTTACGTTTCACGCGAGAGAGCTGCTTTGCTGCTTTCATGCATCGGTGTCACAAACATTTTGGGTCGTCTTTTGTTTGGATGGGTTTCCGATAAAATAACGCGATACTCTTCGCAAGTTAATGGTCGTTCGTGTTTGAACGCACTTTTCATAAACAACTGTTGTTTGGCAGCTGCAGGACTGGTCATTATGTGTGTACCGTTTTGTTACACGTATTCTGCAATATTCGCCGTTTGTGGAGTATTCGGTTTGTGTGTCGGTAAGAAAAACATACACCTATTGTATGTACGATGTACGATGTACTATGTACTATTTCCTCGTTTCCATTACACAAAACAAAC
>NCKV01001109.1:0-11726 GCA_003675905.2 Leptotrombidium deliense
AGCACTGTTCTGTGGTGGGCTGTCAACCCTACCATCTAAAATATTTTCAATTGTTAATTCAGTCGATCGAGTCAATCTCAAATCTTCAATTATAGTGACTATTGGTATGTGTGGAAACCACTCGTGAACTTGTTGCGCCATGTTCTCCAGCTGAGATGTCTGTAAAACAGCTCTGTTGCTGATGGTAGTATCGACATCACTTGTAACACTGACACCAAGATTTATTAAATGTGGTCGAGTTACTTCAACAGAAACGCTAGGCAACCAGCTCGCATATCGAGATCCATCAAAATGGAAGAAATGATTGGTGCGCACATTGCCTCTACCATCTCTTCCTTCGCGGTCACCTGTACCATCTTGAATGTCATCATCTGCTCCTTCCTCTTCACCTCTGTTCTTAAGCGATGTGCGGCAGGTTGGACATGACGTGTCCTGTTCTAGCCACGACCGCAAACAGGAATTGTGAAAAAGGTGACAGCATGGCAACTTCCTTGCCGTTTCCATCTTATCCCAACAAATTGCACAGTCGTCACTGTTTTTCTGTAACTCTTCAAGTGTTGCCATTGGGAAGTTGGCTTCCATTAATCTTACCACCTGTAATCAATTCGATTAGAGTTTGTCAAGACAGCAGTTTCAAACCTGAGCGTACCTGAAGATAGTTTTTATGCTTACGAATCCGACGTTTTATTTCATAAAAAAGATATCGGAGTTGCATAAGTATTACGAGACTGGCCATCGACAAGATAATGTTACCCCAAAACAACATATGCAAGTGATGACAAAAATCAATCATTAACGTTGTCAATTCAAATAATAGTTCAGAATAATAAGTGTACGCGGACCGATTTTCCCACACAGTTTCGTGGCTTAAATCCCACAAGTGAATCGCGTATCTGACAACAACGTATAAAGTTCGCACGGAAACCAAGGAACACTCAGCAGCCATAAAAGCGAACGTGTTAATTCCGGCATGAATACCGACAAGTATACAAACGATGAACAATGACAGCGATGAGGCTAAAATAGCCAACAACAACAAAATGAGTCTGAAGTGAGTCCACTTCGGTGTCATTGGTGAGAATGACAAATATTCGAATCTGTCTTTGCACAGCTGAGCGAGCAATGACAGAAAGCCTAAAACGGAGAACCAGCTGCACCACAATACTACTTCGTCCATGTACTGTACGTTCATCACACCGAATATGAAAATGAATTTGTAAAACACAAAATTCCAAAAACGGTCCTTCACGTGCTGCTGCTCTGACACTCGAAGTTCTCCGAACACAAGTTTTTGGATTACTTTTCCGACAAGAATCAAGCAGCAATAGGCCATATTGATCAGCGTCCAAATACATAACGGCTCGTGAAACATTAAATATACGACATCGATAAGTCTAACGATCACTGGACTTTCAAGCAAAAAACCCAAATGAATGGAAGTATCGTTATTTTGCACGATTCCAGCGATGACTGGAGACCCACTTTCACCGAAACTGCGGTTCAATTTATTTTCTGAGGCGAGTGTGACGCCGACACTGAGCGTCGCATTCAACCTCCAGTCGGGTTCACTCGTCACTTGAAATGCATAATATATCGAGCAGGAAAGCAAGAGTACGCTTATCGATGTGTACGCTTGAAGACTAGGCAATGGAAGAATATCCGGAGTATCAATAAAAAACGCTGGCATTTTCGAAAATCACATCACTTCACTTCTCCTTTCGGTCACTCATCTGCAAATAAGGACACAATCAATTCTCTAGCACTTCCTTTTCGCTTCTGACCTGGTTTGCTATCACTACACACGACAAGTTTTACTAACGTGTAAACTCACACTTGTTTTGAAGTCATTAATTGCAACATTCATATGAACACTGCACGCGATTCTTCCTGTCCACACTTTTTGCGGCGAGTAGTGTACAGTGTCACTTCTCTGGGCTTTCGTTGTCTCACTAAAATGTTTCTGCAGTTTTCTGCTGTTCTTTTCTCAAATTTTCGTCTTTCATCGCCTCTCAACAAACGACGTCATTTTCACTCAAATGTAGGCGTGGCTACAAAACACAATCACTGCGACACTGCGAGTTGCCGGGTTTGCACGCTAGTAACGTTATCGCGACGTTACACCATTTTCGCGTCTTTCGAAAAATAAATTCTTACTTACATTTCTGTTTTTGTTCGATTAATTAACAAGGAAACAAAATGAGTGACGATGGAGGGATGGTAGCATCGACATCTCAACCGATGACCACTATGCAGATTCGAGAAATGATGGCCAATGCTCAGCGACAAATAGAGGAAAGAAAGCGACAAATGCAGTCTTCTGCTCCTGTAGACAGCAAACAACGAATTGCTGAACTGACTGCTCAGATTCAAGCGAGATTAGCTAACCGACCAAACCTTTTGACCACAACGTATGTTGAATCTTTGTTTCCAGTGTTAAAACGAATATTGTGTAGATCATCTGATCCTGCGAAATCGTCTAAGCCTGCTCCGTTAATTTTGAATTCAAAAGGAAGAACTGTGGACATTACAGGTAAAGAGGTGCAGCTGATTCAAAGAATACCAACTTTGAAGGCAAATATTAGAGCTCAGAAAAGAGAACAGTTCATAAAACTCAATCAACAAAAACCTGCGGAAGAAAGCACAGAGAGTAAATTCATTGATCAACGAGTTGAAATACGTCCAGCGACTAGAACGAAGAGGAATTTTAAGTTTTTTGAAAAAGGAACGTTTGAGACTTACGCCAATAGAGTTAGAACAGAGGTATACATTTTTCACTTTATTATGACAGGCGTTTAATCACATTGTTCATGTTAGGCTCAACTAGAGAAGTTACAAAAGGAAATCGCTCAAGCTGCCAAGAAAACAGGAATCAGTGCTGCAGCTCGTTTAGCAATTTTGAGTTCAATTGTCCCAAAAAAGGAACTGGTAAGTTGGAGAAATTTCCGAACCAATACTTTGAAGTTGGATTTTCTCCATATTAGCCGTTTTTTGGATGAATTGATCGAAACGTTGCTTTGTTTTAAACAGAAGGAGGATGAAATCCCAGATATTGAGTGGTGGGATAGTTTCGTGCTTAAAGATAACAGGTACTAATATTCCAACGATATAAGTGTTTCCGTTTTTATTGGGCTAAGCTTAATTGGAGACGAACTAAAAACCGGCAAGAATTAAATTGTAAAGCTCACTTTAATAGAAAATTTGTTCTCTTTCTTTCAGTTATGAGGCTTCAATCAACAATGATAAAGTGGATGAGGCGAAGTATGATGGAATCACACACCTTATTGAACATCCGATGCAGATGAGACCTCCAGCAGAACCTTCAAAAGCAGCGTTGCTGCCAGTCTTTTTAACCAAAAAAGAAAAGAAGAAATTACGACGTCAGAATAGAAGAGAAGCGTGGAAAGAAAAGCAAGAAAAGATACGTCTCGGTTTGGAACCTCCTCCAGAACCTAAAGTTAAAATGTCAAATATGATGCGAGTCTTGGGAACACAAGCTGTACAAGACCCAACCAAAATTGAAGCTAAAGTCAGAGAGCAAATGGCGAAAAGACAAAAGTAAGTTTTGCTTTTTAAAAAATGATTAATAATTAAAAAATAACAATAGAGCACACGAAGAAGCAAACGCGGCAAGAAAGTTAACAGTCGATCAGAAGAAGCAGAAGAAAGTTAAAAAAGTGAAAGAAGATACAAGTCTCGGGGTTAACGTTTCTGTGTACAGAGTATTGAATTTGAATAATCCTGCTAAAAAGTTCAAAGTTGAAATGAATGCAAAACAGTTGCAAATGACTGGAGTAGTTGTGCTTTATCGAAACATTAATGTAATTGTCGTTGAAGGTGGGCCAAAGCAACAGAAGAAATTTCGACGACTAATGTTAAATCGAATTAAGTGGAGCGAAGATCCAGTTTCGAAGGATGTTACACCAGGTATTGGTCACACATTTTACAACACATTAAAATTATTTTAAAATTGCAGTTGAATCGGAAGTTCTCCAGAATAAATGTTTTCTGGTTTGGGAGGGCATGGCAAAATCACGAGCTTTTGGCGAAATTAAATTTAAAGTTAGTCCAAACGAGAGTTTCGCAAGAGAGTTGTTTAAAAATCATGGAGTTGAACACTATTGGGATTTATCGTACAGTATGTCTATTTTGGAAACAACCGATGCATAAATTTCTTCATCACTCAATAATGCCATTTAAATATTGAATAAAAAGAGTTGGAATTACATTTGCATTACTAGTTGGATGTTGTTTCGTGTAAGATATGAATTGCCTGCGATACTTGTTCAATTCCACACTGCTTAACGGTCTGTTGATACGAAGTTTAAACGTCGAAAGAGGCACACAAATTTCGCTCGTTTCTCCCATTTGCTGCACTTTAGTGATGTGATTCACAATGTCTTTTGTTTTCTCATTCAATTCATACAAGAAGTTCGTTTCTGAGAGAGGTTGCTACGACCAATGATTGTAAATTAAAAAGTTCAATTACATTTTGTAACTTACAGATTGTGTCGATAAATTAGCAGAAGGAGCTTTTCTAGCATATAAAGCCTCATAAACAGAATGCAAGCATAATTCCGTCTCAGGAGTTGTTACGAAAAGAGGTGAATCCCATCTGTTTTGTGAATTTGCGGCTTCGTAGCGATTTAATACTTCATTGAACAGATTGTCGCCAAAAGGAATACTCTTCTTTTTATTCCGGTCCGTAGCCTCATCAATAGGACACATGCATTCAATCTGTCAAATAACACTTAGATTGTGTAAATAGTATGGAAATTATTACTAACCACACAGTGAGTATTCTTCATTTCTTTTGCCACACAATACAATTCATATCGGAAACCTAGAAAATGAAAACTGTGAAAAGCAGTGAGAAAAAACAGCAAAATAGATACGCCCGATGTGGGGCTCGAACCCACGACCCTGAGGTTAAGAGCCTCATGCTCTACCGACTGAGCTAACCGGGCGACGCTTACACATTCTCTTTACATTCACTACTAGAAACTCTACAAGTAATTCGCTCCACTACACTTCAGAGAACTTTTTCGGAAGACAATCTTTACCTTTTATATAATTAAGAGCATCTAAAATAACAAGTGTGTCTTTTGTTAAATTCCTAAGAACCAGTAGTCAATAATTAAATTACACTAAATTGTGTGAGTAAACCTTTGAACAGATGACTTCAACAAACTCCGAACTTCTTTTTCTTTAGTAGCGGCTGAAAATCAAAATATTTGATTGTTACATCTGAATTAAGAAGTAGCAAAATATTACATTCATAAACAGAATTTGGATTTTCGACGATATCATTTTCAGAGACAATAACTACATTTTGTTTCTTCTCCTCAGTGAAATATTTTTCCAGTCTCTGAGAAACTGTTGATTTTCCAGAACACGGAATTCCACATATTACAATTAATGGCATTTTACACTAATTTTCGCGGAAAACTATACGAAGTACCATTTTAGTTAAAGTAATCTCTCCTCCACATTATTTACACTATTACTTACAATTAATCGAAAGACTTAAAATGAAAATTTTTATCAAAAATTGAATTAAAGTCAGATTCTGTAGTTGTTTGCAAAATTGACGATTTCTTGAAAGAGCAGCAGATGACGCAACATACGTTTAACCTTCATTATTCAAATATTTTCATATTTTCACATTTATCAGTAAAAATTGTTTATAATTGTTTCTTATATTCACATTCAAAAAATTCAGAAACGTATGATGAACACAATCATTAATCAAAGAGAAACCTGTTTTAATTTGATATTGTGATAGAAGGTTTTGGCGCCGAAATCGTGAAATTTTCCTTTGCGCCAAAATTAGAAACGCATCGTTTCGAGAAAACTTTTGTATTTTACGTCTCTTTTATTTCTTCTATTAAATAATTGAAAATGTCTGGAAAATCAGTGTTGAAGTTCAAGAAAATAACTGCAAACGCTATTAAACCAACGAGAGGTAGCCAATTGGCTGCAGGATATGATCTTTACAGGTTTTATTTCGCGAATTACATTTGCAAAAAATGATTTTACGTTTAACACTGTAGCGCGTACGACTATTTGATTCCGGCGAAAGGTAAAGAAATTGTGAAAACAGACCTTCAAGTAATGGTACCAGATGGATGTTATGGAAGGGTTGCACCCCGTTCTGGTCTCGCTGTTAAATCATTTATTGATGTTGGAGGTGAATATAATTCGTATAAACTTTGTTTTAAACGCGTATTTAATAGCTGGCGTTATTGATGCTGACTACAGAGGAAACGTTGGAGTTGTGTTGTTTAACTTTGGAGAAAACGAATTTAAAGGTTTATTGAATTTATACGGTGTATTTCTGTACCAAATTATTTTTAGTATCGAAAGGAGATCGAATCGCTCAGTTAATTTGCGAAAAAATTGAAATTCCAGAACTGGAAGAAGTTGACTGTGTTGATGATACGTTGAGAGGTGAAAATGGATTTGGATCTACTGGTGTTCAAACTCCGAAGTCTCCAGTAAAATCAATTGTTCAGTCACCCATTAAAGCTCATTAGTGACATTCTGCAACGTGTTCCCTGCAGAATTCAATGTAACCTTTTTAGAATTCATTAAAAATGTGACACACTTTTTCTTGAACTCGTTTATTGTCTATTTCTGTGAATTCGGAGTGGACAGCGGTCAGTCTTGGTTTTTAGGACGTTTCATTTTAGTCTGCTATTTAAACGCGAGACAATTTAGAATTTCAATCATTGAAAAAGTTATCGCAACGAAGTTACAGTTATATTTTTTTAAAAATGAAAATTTGTGTATTTGCGTTTTTAACACTGTGCGTGTGTTCATCGCAAGCGTTCTTTTCATCTCTATTTTCTTGGGTTCCACTTAGAGGAAGATTTCAAGTGAACCAAAAAGTCTTCTTTTTAGGAGATCCATTTGATGTCGTTTACCGTTCGTATGTGCCACCGGCAGAAGGAGTTCCAATTGAGGCGGTAAAAGCAATTAAACAATCGAATTAAACTTTCAACGTTTACTTTCATTATGTAGTATAAAGAAAGCGAAGGAATCTATACTGAACCAGAAAAACCTCAGTATGAAAAAGAAAAACATTATCCAGAAAAGCCGTCACAACCACACTACGGAGCAGTTCATGTCCCTGAACCAGAGTACAAGGAACTAGCACCTTACCAAGAACAGCCGCCCTCATTTGAAAGTATTGGTGCAGACAAAGAAGAAATACACAGATACGATTCGGATTCAGTAGCTAAATTTCTTCACAACACGAGAAAACAAATGAATTTGGATGAGAAGAAAGAAGATGAAATTTCACCGCCGATGTTTAATGAACACAATGAAGATGCATTATCCGACAATAATCCGATGGAGTCGCAAAACATTCGTGTGTTTCACAACTTGACAACTTCAAGTAACACGTCAAACATTACCAGAACCGATATTGAAACGAGTACAATGACGGCTACAAATACATCAAGTGAAATTTTTGCGCCCATCTCAAATGGCAAAAATTCAGATTTCGTTATTAAATTAATTCCAGTTATAAATAGCAACGTTAAAAAGAGTGAAAATCAATCAGATTTGCATTACATTATTGACCAAAATAGGAAACCTTAATGACTATAATTTAATAAACATTTTCATTATTGCATTAAAAATAAAAATTAAACAGAAACTGTTTTCGCTTCGTGCTGTGCTTTTAAATTAACATTTTTCAAAATTGAAAGCAATGATTTTCCAGGACCGCATTCAAACGTTTTTGGAAATGCTGTGTCTTGTTTGCGTTGGTATATTGCATGTAAAATCTGTTCCCATCTGACAGGAGAACACATTTGTTTTCCCAACTTCTTAATCACTTGTTTTTCATTTCGATATGGATGACCGTCAACGTTAGAATAGATCGGAATTAATGAACGAGATATTTTTACACTGCTTAATGCTTTTCGAAACACTTCTTGAGCAGGTTCCATTAACTTTGTGTGGAACGCTCCGCTAACTTTTAATCTTGTACAACGTCTGATACCGAATTCTTTCGCATTCAGTTCCAAAAACTTAAGTGCTTCTTCGTGACCTCCAATTACTTTACAATGAGGAAATAAATAATTGCATACAGTGCAAACTGCGTGCTCGGCATCTACTCCTTGACGAATGCACCATTCTTGTGCTGCTCTACAAGCCAACGAAATTTTTGCATCTGCACCAAAAATAATGGTCATCATTCCACTTGGAATCATATCGGATACATATTGCATGCCTTCGGCTCTTATTTTCACCAATCTTAACGCATCTTCAAAGGATAAAACTCCGCCGAAGACTAAAGCAGCGAATTCTCCGACACTAAAACCAGCAGTTGCAATACAATTTTTAACAAATTCACTTTCACTTGTCCTTAGCTTTTCAACAGCAGCTAAGGAGCACACAAAAATAGCTGTTTGAGAATATTTTGTCTGGTTTAAAGTTTCTACAGGTCCATTAAGACAAATGTCCAATAAGTCATAACCAAGAACATGTTTTGCATGAGTGAACATTTGCTCAACATTTGGATATTCTAACAATTTGCTGCCCATTCCTACAAACTGAGTACCCTGTCCAGGAAACAGTATAACGCTCGTCTCACTTGGATCGATTCGAGGACGAAAATCTTTGATAAGTAAACTTGTTTTCTTCTCTTCTGCTTCCACAACACTGCCATATTCATTTTCAGTGTAGTGCACATCGTTAATATTTGCTTCTTGTATTCCTTCAATCTTTCCTTTTTCACAGAAAGAGCGATAAATCACTGGTTTCTGTCGAAAAATATTTCTCAAAAATAGTCTGTTTGAAATCGAAGCCATAGTTTCAACAACACGTGATAATTATGTATGAATAGTCCCCTAAAGTTTTAGCGCCAAATATTTGCGCCTTTCTGTCTTTTAACGTTTAAAAGGACAAAGAAACGCAACACTAAAAATATAAGTAATAACAATGTCTTCTGCAAGTAATGGTAGTAGACGGTCTCTGCGTTCATCAGCAGCGAGAAATACTCCCGAAAAGAGTGATGGACTCGAAAAACTTTCTCAAAGAGGAACTCCGAAAAGAAAGACTCCTTCGAAACAAGCAAGTTCGCCGTCGTCGACTCCTTCGAGAAATGGGTCTGTAAAAAATTCTGTAACTTCTCCAAAAAGCAATGGCTCAGCTCGCGAAAAGTCGTCAGAATTAAGTTCTATGAATGGTAGACAAAGTTCGAGGGTCAGTGTGCAAGGAATGACCAGTGACCCTTTAAATCTTAGCGAACCCTTGCATTACGGCTCATCAGAAATGCACTTTAATGTCAGGTCACAATCGGGATCTGTGCGTAGTTCAACTTCAATTTACAAAAAGCGCGCAGACATAACAACCGATTCTAAACAAATTCGAGAAATAAATATTACCGAAACCGCTGCTGATGGCGAAGGTGATGGCCCAATTGGTGTTGCTACCAGTGAGTCTCATATGAGTACCACAACTCAACAACTGGTTATTTGGGGTACAAATGTGGCTATCAATCAATGCAAAGAAAAGTTTAAAGCTTTTCTAAAATATCCTGATTTCGATTTAAATTCATTGGATTCTGATGAACTGCAACCTCAAACTCAGATGGATTTGGAAGGTTTGCCGGCTGAACAACAAAAGCCTCTTTATCTGCAGAAGTTGGAAGAGATTTATACATTAGAAGATCCATTTTTGAATGTTAATTGTTCACATATTTATCAATTCGATAAAGAGTTGTATCACCAACTTATTAATTATCCTCAAGAAGTAATCCCCACTTTCGATATGGCTGCACATGAATTATTTTTCACTCTGTATCCAAATGCACAATTGCCTCATCAAATTAACGTTCGACCGTTCAATGTCGTTAAAACTTCAAACTTGCGCACACTGAATCCTGAAGATATCAACCAGTTATTGACTATATCAGGAATGGTGATTCGAACCTCAAACTTAATTCCGGAAATGCGTGAAGCTTTCTTTGAATGCACAAACTGTAACTGGAATGTAACAGTAGAAGTGGATAGAGGACGAATTAATGAACCAACAGTTTGCGGTCACTGTAACACTGCACATTCCTGTCGTTTGATTCACAACAGATCAAAGTTTATTGACAGACAACAAATAAAGCTTCAAGAGTCGCCTGATGAAATGCCAGCTGGTCAAACTCCGTATACAATTTTATTGTTTGCTTGCGCAGATCTGGTCGATGCTGTTCAGCCTGGTGATCGAGTTACCGTTACTGGAATTTATCGTGCCACTCCTATTAGAGTGAATCCGAGAAAGCAAACAGTGAAATCAGTCTTCCGAACCCATGTTGACGCAGTACACTATCGAAAAATTGACAACAAACGTCTTCACGATGATGCTAAGGAATGCAACTTTACAGCGTCCAGAATTGATAAATTAAAAACTTTATCACGTTATGATGACATTTATGATAGATTAGCTTATGCTTTGGCACCCAGCATTTATGAACACGAAGACATAAAGAAAGGAATTTTACTTCAGCTTTTTGGTGGAACGAAGGGAGAATTGAATTCAAGTCCGAATGGAGAGCGAACACACTTTCGATCTGAAATCAACATATTACTCTGCGGAGATCCCGGTACGAGTAAATCTCAGTTGCTTCAGTATGTTTATAACTTGGTGCCTCGTGGTTACTACACAAGTGGAAAGGGTTCAAGTGCCGTTGGTTTAACCGCTTACATCACGAAAGATCCAGATAGTCGTCAGCTTATCTTGCAAACAGGAGCACTGGTGTTGAGTGATGGTGGAATCTGTTGTATTGATGAATTTGACAAAATGAATGATTCAACACGCTCTGTGTTGCACGAAGTTATGGAACAACAGACAATGTCCATTGCAAAAGCAGGTATTGTCTGTCAACTTAATGCTCGAACGTCAGTTTTGGCTGCTGCTAATCCTGTTGAATCACAATGGAATAAAAACAAAACTATTATTGAAAACATTCAGTTGCCACATACATTGCTTTCAAGGTATGTTTATATACTTATCGCTTAATTTATTTCTGTTTATTTTAGATTCGATTTAATTTTTTTGCTGCTGGATCCTCAGAATGAGGCATATGACAGACGACTGGCGAAACATCTTGTTTCCCTATATTACAGGTCGCGTGAAGAAGAAGAAGAAGAGTTGTTGGATATGAATCTGTTGAAAGATTATATCGCATACGCTCGAAATTTCGTCAATCCGCGACTCTCAGAAGCGGCTGCTCAGCGATTAATTCATGATTACGTTGAAATGCGAAAAGCTGGTTCAGGAAAAGGACAAATAAGCGCTTATCCTCGTCAACTCGAATCATTGATTCGCTTAGCCGAGGCTCACGCAAGAGTTCGTTTATCAAATACTGTTGAAGTGCCTGACGTTGAAGAAGCTCGTCGACTGCACAGAGAAGCTATCAAACAATCTGCAACCGATCCAGCTTCTGGAAAAATAGACATTTCAATTCTAACTACTGGAATGAGCTCTTCTTTCAGAAAGAAAAGAGCTGATATTGCAGATGCAATCAAACACCTATTGAATACCATGCGAACGGAAGAAGGAGCACAAGAGCAGCACCAATTTCCATACGTCACTGTTTTTAACGCACTAAAAGAAAGTTCCAATGTTTTGGTTACAAAAGAGATGTTCGATGAGGGACTCAAGTATTTGCAAGAAGAAAGATTTCTGGTCACTTATGGTGGCAAATTCATTCGACTTTCCAG
>NCKV01001110.1:0-11725 GCA_003675905.2 Leptotrombidium deliense
AACGTAACTGGAATCGGGAGTAGAAAGAATGTCGCTTCAATTGATGTGCTCATCCGTAACATTTTTTATTGAATTATCATTGAGACAACACATCGAGAAGAAGAGAAACGAAATGTGTTCTTCAGATTAAATAGTTCATATCGAAACGATGGCAGACTGCGCGCTTTATTTAAGCCGTAAATGTGCATTTTTATGCTTCTTTCCGTTTTGTGAAAAGAAATACAGTTTTTCAAAGTGTCGTCTCTTTCCTTCTTTCGCCGGTAAAACGTTGCGCAAACAATAAATTCGCAGCTCTAAGAAACCGAGCATTTCAATAACGTTTCTATTATTCGCACCACGAATGCCAACTGCACTGATTTTCCATTAAAAAACATGATGACGTTTTCACATGAAAATAAGACTGCAGACTACAGTACAGTACAGTACAGTTGGTTCTTATTTCTTTATTAGAAAGAAAGCGAAACTTATCATTTCTACGCCAGTCTCGCCTTAACGGCCAATAAATGGAGTGCAAATTATGTGAATATTTGCCTGTGTTCATGTGTTCATGTTGCTCTACAATAAAATTAATAGCGAACATTAAACTGTTCACGTAGATTAATTGTTGCGCCGCAGTTAATTTTAAAGTAAAGTAAATTTTAAATTGCACTACAAAATATTGTTTTAATGAGCGCGTTCAGAAGTTTTGAATAATCGTCCAGAAATTTACATAAACTGTTGTGCACTGAAACTTTGTCATAAGTAATTACTAATTACTCTGTTTTAAATGAACACTTTACAAACGCTTTCATTGACACATTCAATTATACAACTTTTATATGTAATCTCTAATTACTAATATGTAACACAAATTTGCATTCGACTCTGGTTGCCACTGGAAACCAATATTTGAATTCTGTTTATCCAATTTACTTTTGAACACAAATCAAAAATCAATTTTCAACAATTTTCTTAATTACGCTGTCCACCAGCAACACACACAATGCACTGTTTTGCGAATTTGTGAAAATGCAACTGTTCATTGTATTAGAAAATGTGAAATGTATTTGATGGCCTGGCTTTTGCAATGTTTGTTGATGCGTTAATTAGAACGTAATCCGAGTGAAGTCTGCATTTCTGTTCGCGTTGTGCATTTGTTTGCGCACTCAGCGAAATGAATGCGTCTTGTTGTCCATTTGTAGCGAAAACAGAGACAAAGATAAAAGAAAAAGTGTCGTATTCCGTAAATGCAATGTCGAATGAATTGATTTTTTTAAAAAACAGTTGACCGCTTCTAAAGCTTTTAAAACGCAGTTAACTTAGCGATGGACGGCTTCAGTTCAATCGACTGAATAAATAGAAATGTTTTTAATGCCAACTTAAGTACACTCTAAACCTTCGATCGCAAATATAAATCGAATGACAGCCGTTTTGCGAAGAAACGAGCGAAGAAAACATGGAACATCAGTCACGTTTGTGGAGCGACATTTCGCTGTGTTAACCTTATAAAACAGTAAACGTGAAGAATGAAGAAACATTGCGTCTCTGCATTTATCGGGTCTCCTCGAGTCAATCTGTCGATAATTCTCGTTTTATTCAAAAAACACGAAAAATAAAGATACGCAACGATAATAAAAAGCAATCGATGTTTTCTTGTTTTCAAAGTCAAGCAGAACGTGTTTTCGTTGCTGCGTATCATTGCGTTTACTTCTCGCTAAAAATACACACAAAAGTGTGCCATTCACTTGTGAACCCGACGTCATTTCTGCAACAAAGTGCAACATTACAAAAAAATATTAGACAACACACACACCACTGTGATCGTGATCATAATTACAGAGTCGTGTGCGGTCGCCGTCTCTCAAACACTATTATAAACCTGCAAAACATTAGTGTCCGTGTGTAATGCGGTCGTCTCCATTGAAATTGACAGTTGAAATAGTAAAGTCTGTTTCAACTGTAGTCATTGCTATCAAAAACAGAGATAATCCGCTGTCTTTTATGAAGCAACTTTGCAAGCTTTCAAATTGCATGAAATCTACTCAAGTTTGCATTTTTTGGTACAGATTTCGAAATTCACGTTTTGCTTTTCTTTTTAACATTAAAATAAATACAAGTATATTTTAAATAATAAGAAAAAATAAATTATAATACTTGATTTGACAGACAGATTATTGAGTTTTAATTACATATGCGAATGTTCGCGAGACTTCGATAATGAAGCAATTAAAAGTGATGCTTTCAGACGATTGCAAAGAAAGTGTAGTAAAAAGTGTTTGTTTAATGCAACAACGAATATGGAGAGTAAAAGCGATTGTTTTCGTCGTTTCATCGACAGAAAATGCTTTCAAAATAATTGTGAAACACGTCGAATGTCGCAATAAAAAATGAATGTTTTTAAGTTTCTAATTTAAAAAACGGAACTCGCAAATGCATCATTAGTGACAGCTATACGAGTCACTCTCAATCTTCAGTGAATGTTCGAGCATTTATTTGCGTAAAAATGCTGTTTCGCAAAACGAAAATAAGAGTAATGCGTTTCTTGTGAAAAGATATATTCGCTGTTTCTTTGGAGAATAGAAACCTTTTTTTGTTTCTTTGCGGTCTCCACTGTACTTCACGGCAAACTATGAAAAAAAGCTCGCATTTTCAACCCAATTTTACTTTCATTGAGAAACCGAATAAAATAACTTTTCTGTCAATCTTTCGCAACACTCATAAATTATTATTTAAAAGCGTAATAATAATGGCTGCAACGCTGCTCCGAAATTCGCTTTTATTCGTTGTTATTGCAATAATTCGTTGTGAAGAATGCTTTTTGCATGCATTGCTACGTTATAATAGTCGGATTATTGTCACATTAACTGACGCCACATTCATAATTAATTGTTATACTTTTTTTCAATGAAAAATTAATTACAAAGAAAAGTGCATCACTGCAAAAAGGCTGCGACGAACAAAATTGAAATGAACTGTTTTCTTTTGTCGACCAATTGAAAAGACACCGATTTTGTGTCCACTGTTTGTCAGTCGTGTTTACGTTGCGACACAAAAACGGAATTAAAAGCATTGCAATAAAAAAGCCGCTTTCGGGAAACGCGAATCGGTGATCAATTTTTGACAATGTTTATCTTTTGCTACGAAACACAAATACACTTTCACTCTTCTTTCACTGCTAATAAACACAAGCAACGCAAACAATGACAACAGGCATTCGCAATCAAAAGTATTGCGAGAAGCCAGTCGAATGTTCCTTTTCTCTGTTTCTGTGTTTAACATGCACATTTGCGTCGTTCATATGATTCTGCTTTTTGCAAATAAAACGTTGAATGACAATCTAACAAACAAACAACGCTTCGCATAATCAACCATTAATACCACATTTATATGAAAAAATTGCATTTTGTTTGTCTTGACAAACATATCAATTCGATGTGAACAAAATTTATTTAAATTAAATTTAATGCACACTGAATAATGCGTTTGTTTCAGCACATTATTGCATCGAATATATTTCGCGAATTTATTATAGTTTGCATTTTACCGCAATGCAAGACTAGAAATCGAAATGCTTGCTGCACAATATAATGGAAAACTCAATTTTGTTCAGCTCTTAAATGCAAAACATTTTTTATTGAAAAAATGCTTGTAATGTATGTGAGTCAATGTTTTGCATTTGCATGCAACGCCAAGAAAAAGTGGTTTGCAATGGCATCCGACATTCGTTGATTCAATTTTAAAATTCATTCATTGTTCGCCTGTGAACGCCAAGAAAATATTAAATAATTGCACAAATAATTTATGAAATGTGTGATACAAATGTGGTGAGCATCTGCGATGTCGCTGAGAGCGCATTAATCGAAACGTCAGCCGTCAAAAGCGGTGTGATTGTTGCCAGTGTTGCGAGTCGTAGACGTGTATACATAATGAACTGTAACGCACGATCAGCAAATGCATCGAATTATGGACACTTTTAACGAACGTTTGCTTCGCAAAAAAATGTTTGAAAGCAACGCAAATAAGTGTGAAAAGCAGTCGCTTTGTTGCATACATTATTATTAATTGCTATGGATACACACGGAAATGTGAATATTGCATTCATCTGTGCATTCGATGTCTGAATTGATGCAAAATATGCAGACTTCAAAGAAGTCACCGAAACCGATTTTGTTTATCGTTGAGTTGGTTGCTGAACCGTTAATGTAAAAATCAATGAATTCTTGGTGCATCGAAATAAACCTTTCGATAATAACTGTATGTTTTCTTTGCATTTAGCATTACTTTCAATTGAATGCAACAAAACGGCGAAATTCGTACATTTCTACATTTCTTACATACATTTCATGCATTTTCATATGTTTCGATTGAATGCTACTCGCAACAAAGAGAATCATTTTGTTGCTTGCCTCATAAGAAGCAGATAAGGCGACAAAAGAAATTCATGACCCAAACTATGCTCCTCAATAATGATGAACTCAGCCAACGGTGACATTCTGTCTATTAATACTAGAAATGTAAGCGATTCGAACCGCGAACTCATTATTTTAATTTTCGTGCATCTTGCTCGTGTATCAATAAGTTTGCGCTTCGATTCGTTTCTGCATTCGTATGATGCTTTTATTCATTCGAACGCATCAAAAATGCATCCAAATTAAGTTATCTATTCATTCATCGCCGCAAACAAATCGCATTCAATCGGCGAAACACCAACTCTTTGGTGGCCAAATTGATACGTGAACAAAAGTAAAAGCGAACAGCGAAACGCAGCACATATATTAATATTTACTGATGAATACATGCTTTCAGTGATTTCGTAAATGCAACTCAGGAACTCCGTGAAATGAGAAGAGACTCTCAGTGATCACTTGACCCTGGAACGAAAGAACCACAACACTGATCCGTTTCATTGCAACACTGCTTCCATACTTGATTTCATAGCGAAACGTTACTTAATGAAAAGGAGAAAAAATTGGCTCGATGTTGATGTGTGCACGTTTTACTGAAATGCGGCATCACTTCAAAAACAAACGCATACGTTTCAATGAACACGAAAGCAGAAATTATCGTTGTTTATTAAATTGTGTTCGAGAGAAGCCAAAATTTCCAAGAGTATTATTAATAACGGAAGTATGGATGCAGTTTGCGAATGATTTCTGAAGAGATTCCCTTCCGTTTCAGTACTCATTTTTGTAACACATTTGCAAACACTGCTTTTAACGTTCGCGAAAACGATGCCAACTCCTTTTTCGCATCTTTAGCATATCAGCGGCAATAAATGTTCCAAATAAAAAATGTCGATATTTCTGAGAACTGCAACATTGAGTGTTCTTTCTTAAAACTGTGCATTTTGAAAGCAGTTGTAAATCATCATGAAGCGTGCAAAGATTCGGCTTAACAACGATCTTCGATCGTCTTCTCGGTTGTGCAGCCTTTGCAGTCATTAATGAGAGCAGCGAAAGTGCACTGTTTCTGTGATTCTGCGAATGTGACGAGAGAATGCACAACAGCCTTGTATTCGACTATCAATAAAAATATGCGGACAAATACAACATTGATATTTATGACAGCAAAAGCTCGTATACAACGGATGATCGGTGAATACTGCGCCTTACTTTCCTCCGAATAAAGTTTCACTGAGTTAATGTCTGCGAAATATTGGCACCGAATATAGTTACAATAGCGGCTTTCTTTTTCTTCGCAACAAGCAATGAATGAACATCGCATTGTTTTTCGTTACGATGCTCAATATCATCAAAATTGCTCTTTTTCAATCCTCTTTTTTAAAGTAAAACCCCGAAAATGATTGTTAACAGTTGAATACAATTCGCTGTGCAGACAGCGTTTTATTGCAAACAAACGAAACATGGAAACATTGTGAAATATTTCGGTTACTTTTTCCAACCAAGTCTTACAAAGAATGGAAAACAATCAATGGACGAATCACTTGTAAAATACAGTTTCGACAGTTTTCATCGTTGCAACAGATGTTTAAAATTTGATTTATTGCTCAATGCTTGATTCAGTTCGAGTCGCCTCGACGAAAACTTGGCTGCCTTTGCAATTAAAGCGATTATTTCTGCTTCGAAACGTTGCTTGTAATATTTCGTGAGCACAGTCGACTTTCGATACTTTTCACGCAAATGCTTTCACTTTGTTCGTTGCGTTGTGTGTGTAAAAAGTTATCGATGCGAGATTCAATCAACATTTTTTATCCAAAAATATTCATCTTTTCTTCAAAAGTAGCCTATTTTAAGCGCAGTAAATGCTAACGAAATTATTATTTTGTTCTCGAGAAATCGATACTTTTTAGTAGCTAATGCTTGGAAAACATCAAAATTCCTCGCTACGAACGGGAAGAATGCAAACGATTTAATAGCGTTCCTGAGTAAACGAGATCACTAAAGATGCAATTGCACTCATCGATTGTGAAATACATGAATAAACACGCGTTTTGTTTTTTCTTATTTTTGAAACTCATGAGGAGTGCATTTTGTGCAACGCTTGAACATTGGTGATCACTGCACTCGATCGATGTGCACTCATTTTTCTTCTTTTGTGTCGAAATAACGGCTCATTTCTTCAAATTGTCGTTCAAACTTGAAAATTACCGAAATTACTTTTCATGAGTATTACCGTTAATTGCGTTCATTTTGTTTTCGAATCGATTGAAGTGTTTGGAAAGTGTTTCCAAAGTTGCGTTCCATATTTAAATAAAGGTGAAATGAATAATTCACAACTCTCAAATTAGACTCATATGATAATCAGTTAGCTCTTTTCACTTCGTTTTCCCAGTCACACAGTCACACGCATTCTTTCTTTTATTTTTTAATTCCACGAAACCGTGTTTTCAAACATAACATTTATTCTTTATTAATATTTACGAACAATTCTGTTTTGAATGTAAATTAGACGAAACAGTAAATGCAATGAATTCCGGTATTCAAATTTAATGCAAATAAGTGACAGACAACATTTCTGTTGTTCAACTCAAATAATTAAAACTTCAAACAAATGACTTAAAACATGATTTAAATGTGATTTTGCATACAATTACGTTAATTACGACAACCAATTCATTCGTTAATTTTGCGACTCGAAAATGTTTCGTGTTTAACGCCCGAAATTAGACTTCTCAACAAAACATTTTTGCAACAACTCTGCGCACATTACAGGCTATCTTCCTGACTCGCATTTGTTTCGCACGATTCGTACATGCAACGCTAGAAAGCTCAATTGTGGCTCTGTTTAGGTTAGGCTTCACTTTAAATTTGTGACTTCTAGTTGTACAAATACGACCAAAATAATTGTCTATCTTTGTAAATCTGTCAAAAGACATACATTGAGATGATCATCAAATGTTGACTATTATTTTCTTCGTGTCTGTGCAAGCGTTGTAATCATTTTTGAGATTTTCTTAAAAGTTACACAAAATGTGTTTGTTACATGTACAATATTGGAAACTGAATTTCTTTACACACACATTTGAAATTATGAAGAAAAAATTAATGAGGACAACGTGGTGTCCAAAACTGTACAATAAACGAATGAAAAATCATAAAATTAAGCATCATTAATGAAGCCAAAAAAGGTTTTCCATAAAAAGAATGTTAAATTTTTGAATCGAGTTAGTTACCCAAAAAATTAATATTTGACGAACATTAAAATTCAGCTTTTGTAAAAAATTAACGAGCGTTAACTGCTACCATTAAGTTGCAGCAAGTTAAGTTAGTAAGAATCGCTTGAACAGTGATTGAAAAGTTGAAAAAAATCAGGTATAATTCATTAATCAAAATTTTTGAATTGAAAACTTGGGAGACGTCGAGCAGACTCGTGATAAAGCGAATGTCAACGATGCGTTGCGATGAAAGAGCGACGAATGCGTGACAATCGCCATAAAAGCAATGCGAAATTGGATTTATCGAGAAAATGGTCATTCATAATTAAAAGATTTCAGGAATGAATGCAGAATTGATAAGTATAAAGCAACGCAACGATTTATTTTCTCGCATTGATTTGCAGTCGAATTATAAACTTATTTTGCAATCGTTGCTGCAAACGAACCGATATCATATTTCATACACGCCTCGTCAACACAATATTTATTCAAAAGAATACATTGCGTTTGCGGATACTTGGACGAATACATTTCTCGTCCTTCGATAAATTACGACACACACGCTGCTTGCAAACTGCTGTTAACTCGACGCTTTCCTTTCAATCACACACACTGCCTTTCAAACAATGTTTTAAATACATTTTGCATTTCCACAGCGAGACGTTAAACATTGCAAAACATTGTGCAAAATGAATCCAACTGTACAAAAGCTGCAGACACACACACAGTACGCAGTGATGCGAGTTCAATGTTTTATGAGTGTTGCAGTGTTTCAGTGATCAGTATTCGTTAGTGAAACACACGCAAGCAATTAACCATATTTGGGTTGCAATGTGTGTGTGCTTTTTGCAATGTTGCTTATTAATTGTAGACAATAAAAATACATTTTTCCACGAATTGCAGTGCATTTGCTTTTCACGCTGAAAAAGTTACTTTCATTTTCCATTTTTTATTACATTTCCAAAAGAATGAACCACGAAGTAACTGTTGAATCGATACACTTGTAATCCATTTTCGTTCATGCATTATACTACTCAACTCTACTGCAGTGTACATTATATTCTCTAAAATCTATTCATTACTCGACAATTATGAATGAGGCTCTGACCACGTTCTTAATTACTTCAAAAATTAATGCATTTCAATGTGAAACGCAACACGTTTTTGCTTTCCTGAAATTTATCAAATTTAGAATACACAAACCTCTGAAAATGGTCGAAATGCTCTCATATTTGATAATATAATGAATGTTACTGTTGATATTGTTTTTTTGGTGTAGCAATCAATTAATTTTACAACTTTCGTGATTAAACGTTGCAACTGCAAACATTTGACGATTCGTCGAGAGCAGTGAACGCGGAAAACAAACATTTCGTGCTTCTCCGGAAATCAATTATAATGTTGTTTTAATGATTGCAAAAATTGAGTAAAGCAGACATGCAATGTGAACTGTGTCCGAATAAATATAATCGAAATATAATCAAAATAAGTGAAAAAACGAAAGCGAAGTTGCATTTTTTGTTCTTCACTTTTTCATCTGTGAATTGAGAGACCGTAAATCACTGTGAAAAATAAGTTTACTTTGCATTTGAAATATGAAAAACGATAAATAAAAGTACGCACAACTGTGTGCAAGGAAAACATTGCAATCGATAATTGCATTCATTGATTGTATTCAAAATAAAGGCTGACGAGAAAGCAATGTTTGATATGGCAGTGAACAGTGATGTTTGGACACTTAATTTTTTATGACGAACATTATTATTGCAATGAAAATGAAGAGAATATTCAGCAAACAGCGGCCGACAATCGACGTTAGATTGTATCGTAAATGATTTTAGGAAACATTTGAATCAAAAGAGCACAAAAAAGGTCGTCATTACCTTTGCTCGCTGCTTTTTTGTCGCTTTTGCAAATGAATGCAAGGTTCAGTGAAAGAAAAAACATTTACTGTCATTTCTGCATTAAATATAATGTTTAAGCGATGTTTTTACGGAGATAGCACACTATTGAAAGCACACTCTGAATGAAGCAGCGGTTAATGTTAATGAATGCGAAAAAATTATAATTTCGTTGCGAAACTGAGTACAAAAGAAGAAAACTGCGAAAACATCGATTGCGTTCGAGTTTTCGCACTGTTATAACTGAATTTCGTTTTATTGGATTGTTTGTTACTTTGTGCTCAATATAAGTGTATGAACACATTTTCGCTCTTTTATTATTCGTCAAACAATCGTTTCGAATGCAAACTTGTGCAATTGAAAATGAAGTAACAGTGAAAATTGAATTGACGCTTAATGAAATTGTTTCATGCATTTTTGCAACGCAAACTGTTGACAAAAGCATGCATTAAATGATGTATTGGAGAAATTAATTTCGAAGCAATGATTTATTTGTATGCCACAGATTACAGAAATGAGTGCATTGCGAACATATTTTATGGGCTGCAAAACGATTGATATCGCTGTGCGCTCAGATTACATTCAAAAATATGACTCGCATTGCAAAGAAATTACTTTCCAAGTGCTTAATTGCAGCGAACACAAGAATTGAACGATAAAGCAATCGATTAATGTTGCCATTGCAGAGCAATGAACGCACTCTGATTTCATTCAATTGTCGATTGCTTTCAATTAATTGCAATGAATATTTAATTTGTTTCCAGGTTTTCTCAACGCACCATTCGTATGCAAAAATGGTTTATTTTTATTCATTAATTTGACTGTGGAGAGTAGAGTTCATTGAAAAAGTGAGCACGTTTTCTCTTATTTTCTGCTTTACAAATTGATTCACAATTTTTGCGTAAATATTAAAAAACGAAAACACATCTCGCATTGAAAGCACAGTTTAAACGTAACAAGATTGACAGCGATGCTACGCGAATTGTGTCATTGCTGAAATTACCGTTATTTCCAGCAAAAATTGCGTTCGCACACAATTGAAGAGACAATCCAGTGAATCTCACACAAACTCTGCTTTTGTCCAAACTGATCACCGAATGTCAAATGCCTCGAATTCTTACGCCACGTTTTCGTTGCGCTCGTTCTCTGCAAAACAATGAACACAACATTCGATCTCTGTTTTGTTCACTCGAACACAGTTTTGCTTCAAACAAACGCAGTGTTGCAATTAATGTCCTTCGATGTTAGCTGAACACTTGACTTGTAGCAAAAATCGAAAGTTGCATTTCTGAATCGACACATCGCTTTTCGACGAAAAAACACAATTCGAATAAAAATAGTGAAAAGATAAACAGTGAAATATGGCCAGATTGCATTGATTCCAGCCATGTTTCACTATTTCTCGTGCTTTACTTATTATGTAACACTTTTTGCGAGCAAAAATGAGATGAAAAAAGTGCTAAAAAGACAGCTCAAGTCAACATGCGAACACAAACACCAAATTTATGTCATCCTTCAGAGTGACTTCTCACGAAACCATATTTCTTACTTTTTATAAATTTATTAAAAAGAAAAAATATTGGTCAAAGTGGACAAGGGACACACTGCATTTCAATGCTCATTGTCAAAGTAGCCAACAATCGAGAAATACGTTTGAATTGAACGCAAACCGTAACTCACACTTTGCAGTGATTTTGCAATTTATAATGATTTATTTGACAGGTTTTATTAAATCGAACAAAAAAATGTCCGAAATGCTTCCCATTGGAGTTGTGTTTTGGGAATATATTTGTAATCACAGCAAGTTTCAATATTGCATTTCAGTGCATTACATCGGTTTGAGTGCAATAACCGTGTAATCGTCGACATTCTGACTTGAAATCGTGTCTCACTTCAGTTCACACGTTTCTTACAATTGTACTCTTAAATTCAAATATTGTTCATTCAAATTGAATGCTGCGTCGTTGGCAACGTGATCCGTAGCGAAAGTGTAAGTGTAACACACTCTTCCGCATCGACAACGCAAAAGATGCGAACAAAAATGAAATTGATTTTTTATTAACTAACTTCAATGTATTCTCGTTACGTGATTTTCACTTTCAACGCACGTTTCAAACAAAGTGTCAAAAATGAAGCCTCTTTGCAACTAATAACATTGATATCACAAATATATTACAAAAAAACTGCGCACATTGCGAAGTATACACAAATTCGGATCGCGAAATATTCG
>NCKV01001111.1:0-11721 GCA_003675905.2 Leptotrombidium deliense
GACGTTGTGCGATTGATAACGCAGTCTGGCCTTGATTTGTAACAGCGTTTGGAGATGCTTTGTGTTCCAGAAGCAGATTAATAATAAGAGTGTGTCCTTGTTGGGCTGCTTGATGTAAAGGAGTATATCCTTGCTGTGGATGGTTCATAATGTACTCTCAAACCATGAAGAGCAAAACTTACCGCAGTTGTCGCATTCACATTCGCCTTGTGTTGCAACAAAAAGCGAATCATATTTAGTTGACCGAAATGACATGCGACATGCAGAGGTGTGTATCCGGCCTTCGTTGGTGGGTCAATCTCACATTTGTTGTTTACCAAAACTGTTGCTACATTAACTCTGTCTTCTTGTGCACACAGATGTAGAGGAGTCAAACCATTCTGTAGGAAAGTTATTTAAAATGTTTCATTCAGTTTAAAGGTTGCACCTTAGCTTTAGCGTTCACATTAGCGTTATGACCGATAATGAGAGTAGCCATATCTGTGTGACCCTCCTGAGACGCCAGGTGTAATGGCGTAAATCCGGCTTTTGATTCTGCATTCGGTTTAGCACCGTACTCGAGAAGAGTGGTCGCAATATCCATTTGATTTTTCTTGGCTGCAATGTGTAGAGGTGTGTAACCATTCTTCGCAGTGGCGTGCGGCGAAGCGCCCTTTTCTAATAGCAGTAGTGCGACGTTTACATGATCGTAGTGTGCAGCGACGTGCAGTGCTGTGACTCCATTCTGAAAGATTCATTTAAGTTATTGATTACACATATCTTTCGAGAGCACATACTGCGGCAGAAAAATGAAAGCAAATTTTGGTTTATTTAATTTGAAAAATAAAGGAAAATAAACAGAATTCTAAATGAAACGAAAGACAACAGAAAAGATAGATAACATTCAATCTTAGAAACAGTTTGGAAATCATTTTTCCTCATTGTTTACCTTTCCCTGAGCGTCAACTGGAGCTTCTTTAGCCAAAAGAAGACGTGCAACTTTAATGTTTCCATATTTTGCTGCAAGATGTAAAGGTGTAAACCCTTTCTGTAAAAAGATATGAAAATGAAAAACAAAAATTATAAACACAATAAAAACCTTTGTTGTGGCTGTTAAAGAAGCTCCTTGATCCAATAAAATAGATGCGACTTCTTCTTGTCCTTCTTTTGCGGCAATGTGTAGTGGGGTATACTGATCTTTAGTAGCTGCATCAACGGAGGCTCCGTGTTGCAATAAAATACCGACAATATCAGTGTTTCCTAATCGAGCTGCAATATGAAGAGCTGTTTGTTGTTCCCTAGCTTTAGCATCCACCTGCGCTCCGTTTCGAAGTAATATGCGAATAATGTCTGATTGGTGGGCACGAGCAGCCAAGTGTATCGGAGTCTCACCACGAACTGTGGGCACGTCGGGATTTGCTCCATGTTGGATCAAATAAATAACAATGTTCATACATCCCATAAAAGCTGCTACATGTAGTGGAGTCAATCCAGATTCTGTAGTTGCCTCTATTGACGCACCATGCTTCAGCAGTAATTCAACTACTTTAATTCTATTCTTCTTACAAGCGATATGCAGCGGAGTGAAACCATTCAAAGCTCGAGCGTTTGCATCCGCTTTACGGTCCAAAAGCAATTTTGCAACATGAACATGACCGCAGTGGGCAGCCACGTGAAGTGCTGTCAAATAATCCACGGTTACATCATCAACGGGTGCTTTGTGTTGCAAAAGAACTCGGGCGCTTTCAACATGATCTCCTTGTGCAGCCATATGCAATGGAGATAACCCATTCTTAGTTTTTGCCGAAAACGGAGCTCCTCTGTCCAACAGCAATTCAACAACAGTTTCGTGACCACTTCTGGATGCACAGTGAAGTGGTGTTAAACCGTCTCTCGTTGCGGCATCAATCTTTCCTCCTTTATTCAAAAGCAATGTAACCATGTTCGCTTTTCCCCATTTCGACGCGACATGTAGTGGAGTGATCTGATGTTTGGCAGCATAATTTACGTCAGCGTTCTTTTCAAGAAGTAAAGAAGCAATATTCTCATTTCCGTAGTGAGAGGCAATATGCAGAGGAGTAAAGCCACTCTTTGACGTCACGTCCGGATTATGGTCATTTTGCAGTAAAAGAGCCGCTGCTTTGCAGTCATCTTTTTTCGCAGCGATGTGGAGTGCGGGAAGTCGCACTTTGCCTTTTGTATCATTTTCTAAAAGCACTGTAACCACTTTGTCATGACCCTGTTGCAAAGCTACGGCAAGAGGTGTGAAACCGTCTTCCGTTGCTAAACTTTGGTTTGCGCCGTTTGCGAGTAGGTATTTAACCACAGAATCGTGGTTTTCCTGCGCGGCCATATACAGTGGTGTAAAGCCATTGAGAGACTGTACGTTCACGTTTGCTCCATGTTGCACTAAAATTTTGACTACTTCTTCCTGACCTCCAAGAGATGCTATGTGCAGACTTGTATTCCCTTTCTGTGAGAAACATCAATTTAGATAAATTAATTTTGTTCGTATTCGTCTACGTGAATATGACATATAACGAACAGTGATATGTTTTTGTTAATTTATTGACAGACAGTGTGTGTTCTCTTACATTTGTGGCTGCGTTTACGTTCGCTCCTCTCTTCAATAATTCGGTGACTACATGCGAATGTCCTTCTTTTGAAGCCAAATGCAATGCATTAAGACCATTCTGAAAAAATACAAGTACACTACAGTTCGCAGAACAATTCTTCACAACTGCCAATAATATCCGCAGAAACAATCATTTTTTATGTTCTTTCTCACGAAAGCATCCACTTTCAAGTACAGTAACTAAACTGAGAGATGTAATTTTTCTAATTTATCTGCCAATGTAAACGTGGTTACGTTCACAACAAAAAATTAATTTCAAAATGTACGCAATGCGTCGGAAATTAAGATCACTAAAATAAAAATGAACAATGCAATAACACGTAACTTCGTAATCGTATAAAGCTAATCTTGAAAAACAAACATGCGTTCGCTGCATTCGAAAACGTTTGAAAGTTTAATAAAATAATCGATGAGAACAGGGACATCCGACTGCATTTGTCTGCAACAATATTGTGGCTGCCGATTCGTGGTATCAGAATACGAATCTATCACTTTTATGTATTTTCAACGCTAATGATTGTTATGAGTCATATAAACTCCACCAAGCTCATAAATTCAGAGAATAATTTTTTATTCATGCAATTTTATTGCAAGCATTCGATTCACCTTCATTTACCAAAAACTCCAAGATTATATCGCTGCTCACGTCATTTTTATTTCAATGAAACTTGTGTTCACAAACATATTTTATATTTTACTCATCTACAACACACAAATATTTACAACATTTTCATGATAAAAAAACAGACAACAATGACATTGTGGACTGACAGAAAACGACAACTTCGCACAGTTATTACTGAAACCCAAATTGCTTGCTTGCTGAAACATCAAAAGCAATTGCTGTTAGAAACAGTTCGCCAATTAATTGTCTAAAAGCTGTTTTATGTATTCCTTGTATCAAAATACGAATCAATCACTTGATACGCTATAACACAAACAGAACTTGCACAATTGGAAGTGGAAAAAATTTTGCAGTAAAATTGGCACCTGAATCGTTAACACATAGATTTTTTTGAAATTTTGATATTATAATTATTTCAATTTTGCACACACATTAATTAAGGTAATTTCTGTAATAGCATTCTCAGATGGTTATTTCAATCAAAACAAGAAAACTCAAATTTTAGCTAATACTGTTGCATTTAATATCAAACTTGCATTGTAATTCAGCACGTGTTAAGCTTAACTCATCATAAAAAATTGCAGGTAACCCTATAATTTTGTCCAATGTTGATTAGTGTTATACGTGTCCGAAACAAGGTCTTTTATCTTCAATTAGTCAAAAAATTATTGTAGAATAACGCTAAATCGAAATTGAAATTATTCCAAAAATAATGTTAAGATAATTACATGAATATTGATAATCGACATACTTCAAATTGCTTGATAAACTCATTAAAAACAATAATTTTTTATGCCTTTCAATAGAATTGAAAATGATTTAAAATTGTTCAGTTTTTGCTTTAAACATAAAAATGTTGTTGTCAAGGGATTGAATTCTAAACAGACGGAAAGAATACGTTTTGTTGACATTCACACAATTTAAAAATGTGAGTAAAAAATAGAGGTGCAAACAAAAGACAAAACAACGGTAGTGACAACATAACAATAAAACAGTGAAAACGGTTTCATGTGTCTACGTGCATACTGCCCCACAATAGAGGCTATGTTTGCGTGAGTCAGTCTTCATAGGCGTAAAAGGCGCAGAATTAAATATTACCGTAAAACACAGTTTTCCGCTCTTTCAATAAAGTTATGATGAGTGTGAGACAATTGAAGGACAATCTGATATTAGGTGCAGCTATTTATGTGCTCATCAATTTATTCTGCGAATTTTTCTATTAAATACAGAGACACACTTACTATGTTACTTGTATTTATGTCAATGCTTCCTTTCAAGTATTCCAGAACTTTGTCCAAATTTCCGGCTCTCGCAGCCCGCAGAAAACTCGAGTTTCCATCGCTCTATGAACAGATTAATTCGATTATGTAAATATGTCTTTCATCGTGCTTATTAAAAATTAAACTTAAAAGTAAATAATGGTGATTTATGAGTAATATTCGCCTTCAACAAACACCGCAGGCAATGTTCTAAAACGAAGCCCGAAAATGACATTCACTGTTGTGACGGTTGACACTAAATGGGAACTTCACTCTTTCGACTCGCATTCATTTTTTACAAGAATTCAAAAGCGCAAATCTAAGCAACAAAGCTTTGATACCTGATTTGAAGTCATTTTCGGTAATTTGGGTGTGAAACCGATTCTCGAGTAGCGATCACCGCATTCATTTACTTTTCACTGCACTTCTCGTGAGACGACTCCTTCACTGCAAACAAATGGCGAACGACACTTGAGCGCCTCTTCGCGGACAACTGTCGCGTTTTTGGGACGGGGCTCACTGAATCGCCCTTTTCTCAGTGCTCTTCGCTTTGCTTTTTCATTGTATTTTATTCTCAGTATTCATAAGAAATTATGCGCTAATTTCGGAACAGTTAGAGAATGCGAAGTATATTTCTGCCCTCTTTTTTTCAGTGAGTACAGTTCGAGTAGACAGCAGCAGCAGTGTAACTTTTCTAATGGAACATTTGCAACGAAGCGATCGAAAAGAGGAGACATCTGCTGCGGAACAGTACGAACAGTGTTACTATTGATACCTTCTTCTGCAGACAATAACGATCGATCGCTTTTAGTGCGCAACCAGCGACAGATCGGCGCTGGTCGTTGTAGACTAGAACTCCCTCTCCTCGTGCTTTTGGAGCTCTAAAATCCACATTGAAACTTTGCAGGGAACGAAATCGACACAGTTTTGAATCAGTTCTAAGCGACTCCAAAGACAACGAGAGCATAGTAATATATACACTTCAAATGCTATTGTTTTAGTGTGACAAAATGTTGTTAGTACCAACTTTTAAGGATACACAAGTTAAAGCATAAAAAGTTCAAACCGATTTCAAAGAACGAACAAAAATATTGCATGAATCGCAACTTTTGAGTAAATGAGTTTCAACGTGTATTCGCATTTATAAGCTTTTTTTACAGCAATTATGTCGACAAGTGTGAGAATAGAACATAACAAATTGTCAGAACAATGTTGCATTAATGTTAATGTGTTGTACAGCTGTTGGAGTAGTTAGACTCACCGAATTGAATGCATCACATTTTTCTTGTGAAGCAAATGCTTCGTTAACTTTTATAAGCGGAGATGACTTGAGTCGCGAAATTTTATCATTGCACGTGCACTGTTTGTCAACAAATCCAAACTTTTTAAAAGCAAATCTCGACTTTTTAGTGTTACAATTCATATCGGGCACAGATTTGACAGTTGACAGGCACTCGTTTAACAAATGATGCGATCGATCGCCAATTACAGCACTGTTATTACTGTCCAGTGGACGATGAGAAACATTTCGCAGTTCGCTGCACTTTGTGAATATTGTTCTGTTACCGTGCCTTTCGTAACTCTCACTCGGTTCACACTTTTCAATTCTATCACTTTCTCTGTCTTTTGTATTCAAGATACGTTGTGAAGCACAAGAACAACGACTAGAATCATAAATGGCTTTTCGATCATTTGTCAATGATTCTCGAGGGTAGTTGCGTCGTGTGTCCGCGCGATGTTTACAGGTGCATCTCTGAGAGCAAAATTTTGAACAACTCGTATTCGCGTTCGACTCAAGCATTTCGAACGCTCACGAATTGCGAAGCTCCACCAATAAATCAGTTTCTCAGAGAATGTTTAACGAAAGTAAATGTTTGTTTACAATAAACAGCGTGTTTATTGAAACAAACGTATTATTCGCGTTAGCATTGTTTAATTGCGGAAAGGTGAAGTGAACACAATGCAAACAATACACGAACGCTAAGAACAGCGGCACACGGAGAAAGTAAATCTGAAGTCACGATCGCAAGACTCGAAAACAATTACTTTACTCTTTCATTTTTCATTCTTGTAACTGATTTCAATAAACTGCTGACTCGTCGCACACTTTCGATCTGCAATCAGCGTTCAAATGATTAAGCACTTCGATAACTCTCCGTTTCATTCTTTTTACGAACTTTACAATTCATTTTTAATAAAATATCGTTTTAAAAGCATTTCACAACATTTTCATTAGCAAAAACGTGCTTTTTGTCATTTCTGCTCGTTTAACGGTACTTTCGTAATTGAATAACCAAAACATAAAGTAATAAAGTAAAAATGATAACTAACAATGTTGCAAGGAAAAGTGCAAAAAACAAAACAATATTATTCTCCAAATTGACAACAAAAATAAATAAATAATCAATTTCATCACAATCAAAAAATACTTGATAATATGCGTTTAATGGAATGTCACAATTTTGCAGTTCACAAAATCAAATTAACGAGATTGCATTAAGCGGAAAACAAACATTAATGCACATTTTATTTTTGTTGTTGCAAAAAGTCTGCTGTGGGATTAAACATGATTGTGTTCGACCACTTTTGAAAAGTTTCGATATATATGAATTCTTTTTTAAAACTCGCTTCATAATTATTTTTTAATTAACGAGTTTAATAACATGTTGAAGAACATTTCATTACCGCAGCCATCCGCTTTATCTTACATGTCTCATTAATCGAATGAAGCAACTTGGGAGATGATTTGTTGAAATTCGATATCTGAAATGTCGGTTTATGTAATTTGAGAGACTACGATAAACAAAAAACCATTTGCAGAGTGAGTCTGGTTTCACTCGTTTCAACAGATGTGATAAGATGTGCAACATGCAAAAACATTATTTTGCAACGATTGACGGAACACAAATTGGCTGACAGTTTGTATAAAAACAAAATTTCGAATATTAGTGAACATTTTAAGGAAAATCGAACTCAATTTGTGTGCTCACAATATCAGCTTCATTTTTATACTATATATGCTAATTACCTGTGATATATGGCATTTGTTGATGCACCGAACGTTTGCAAAGTGTTTAACAGCTTGTTATGCACATTACAATCGATTCCGAAATTATTGTGTCAGGAAGAAAGAAGCGCATCACATATTGTTTTCAGCAAAGTTGAGCAAAAAGTGAAAGTGTCCGCTCAAATGAACAAACAATAGCGTTCGCGAACGGCTGTTCGCATACAAAGTTGAGATAATTTCTTGAAACATTGAAATGTGTCTCCGATGTAATTCACGACGCTGAACGTAAGACAATGAATTAAACATTATCTATAACCAAGTAACTTTAAATTTATGTAAAAACATTTCCGGCGAGTGTCCAACAAGCAAATAGTGTTCTAGAGATAAGTTGGCGTCTAGTTGCCTGCGCCTCCGACACAAAATTTCGTAACAAAATCAATGAAAGTACAGCGGAACCATTCACAGTTTTATTGCATCACAAACTCTGGGTATTCTGTAGATATAATATTTTTTTGTAACTGTTTTTCGCGACGTAAAGTGAGGCAATGCAATCGTCTTTATTGTTTTTTATTTACTCCTAATTTAGACTGATTTCGTTTGAGAAACGTTAGTTAACATTTGCAGTTATGCACAAAGTATAACAGTCACTGTTTGTGTGGCATTTAGGCTGCAAAATAGGATTCATCAGCACAAAAGTGAAAAAATAAGTATAAAAGTAAATTCAAGTAAATTACATTTTCATAAATTACAAATTTACATAAACACGCGTAATGTATATATGTAATGTAAATGTTTTGAAGTAAAGTGAAATAATTAACCTAATTTACTTTTCAAGATAAATTAGAAAAAAGATTCCATTTTAATTTACGTAAACTATAAATAGACTACTTTTACACATTTAGATACCTTCACGACTTTGTGAATAATTCAATAAACGTTGTGAAGTTGTTTTCAATTTGAAGTAATGTTATGTTGAAATTTGTTTGCTAAAGCAAATATTGATATTATGTACAATAAAAGAGCGAAACGTTGCGTGCAACGTAATTGTGTATAACATATTCATCGAATTAGTTACAATGTAATGCATATCCGGCGATCTTTCAGTATTTGTTTTCGTAGTTAATTAACGCAGACCGTTAGCTAAATGTGTCCGCAAGGCAGACATCGTTTGCGTTTCGCTTATTTGACAGCGAATTTCCGATTTCATTTCTGAGTTGAATTTTGATGCTGAAACGTTAGATTTGCGTGCATTGTTTCGGTGATTACTTTACATTTGTATAAGCAATGTTTGAACTGAATTGCTTTTAGGCGAGAAGCACGCAAAACGAGAACAATCGCAAAAGGCGATTGCCGAAAGTGAATGTGAAAAATGGCTCATCGAAAATTCCCACACATTCAGTGTATCATGTGTAAGTATTACAAATTAGGCTCATTTGACCATTAATCCTTTCATTCAGAATTCCAAAATTGTGTGCACATCACATCGCACATCATCTCATCTTTTATTAAAATTCACTAATCTTCAACGGCGCTTCAAATTTATTATTACCAACAATTGCAATGTTTTTACTAGCATTTTATTTACTCGTGTATTGTGTTACATACAATTTTGAAATCAGATTTCTTCATTTTTGCACAGAATCGCACAACGTGCACATCTTTCAAACGAAAATATTATCTTTGGTGTGTGTAACGAAACAAACGGAACTGCAAAATCATTCTGCGAACGAATCGTGTTGCAACTGCAATATCAGGTTCGGTTAACGACAGGTGTTGTGTTGTCGTTTCACTCAAATGAACGAATTCCATTTAAATTACCGTTTTTTGTCACATTTAATCTCGCAATTAAATCTTCACAAAACTCTTGTTTTGTTATTTCAATTTTCCTGTTTCGTGTGAGATTATCGAATATTACTAACAAACACATTATAATTACTCTTTATGTGAAAACAACGTATGGCTTCATTTTATTCACTAAATTAATGTTTTCAAAAGTGGAAAGTGGAAAAGTTTTCAAATTTTATTTTTACTTCAATAAAGTGTCAAGTGGCGATCGATTGGCATGTCAAGTTTATCTCAAAACTTTTTTGTGTTTCAGGATGCGGCGTATTGAGCAATTGATTATGGATGAACGTATCGATTCTGCATCGATATTGCAAATTTTGCATGCAAACCGATTTCATCCGAATTTACGCAAATTAACCTGAATTGTTGTAATGTTGTAATATGTTGAAGTGAAACAGTGAACGCATTACTCAAACAGATGAGGAATCGTTAGGCGAACAGAAGTAAGGCATAAACAGGAGGATTTTTAGAAAGAACAGGCGTTAAATTTGAATTAAAAACTCTCTCGTCTGAAAATTTATACACATCTTAATACTCAATCTCAGGAAACAAAAAAGTAATAAAAATTCTTCGAATACATTAAACTGAACAAGGAAACCTTTCGAATAGGGACAGTAATGTTGCGTATACATGTTCACATTCTAAAGCATATGCATTCTTTTAAAATTAAATTATTTAGAACTTTTCTCTATTTGTTATAATGTTGTCGTTCTTATTCAAAAAATTGTACGTTGCTTCACAATTGTATTTGAACCAGAATTTTAAATTTCATCAGTTTATTGTAAACTCACTTTGTTCAAATATATGATTTTATTTTTCATCAAAAAATACTTTTCTCTGCTCTCTATTGCGAGCAAATTATGCATAACATTATTGAATTAAAATTTAAAATGAGTTTGAATTATTAATTGAACACAAGCGTATTGAGTGTTGAAATGAACAGAAATTTTGAAATGTTGCATTTTATTGAATTGCAAGTTTTTCTTGATTGACTCAATGAATTCAGTTCAGTCATTGTTTTGACATATTGTAAACATAGACAATAAAGTTTAGTAAACAAACCCAAAAAAATTTTGTAGAACAACGCGTATTTTGAAAATCGAAGATAAGTGAAAAAAGTTTCGCATTCAATCAGGAAACATTTGTTGTGTTTATTTGAGCGAAGAAAAGAGCAACTTTCGACGACAAAAAAGAATAAACGAAATAGTAAAATTGAAACTGTTCACGTTCCACTTGAAATTGCGAGCTTTGAAAGCTAAATTAAAGATGCATTACAATCAGTGCAACAAACATCCCTTTCTGTTGTTCACTTTGCAGAAACAAAAACAAAATGCACTCAAACAATCATTACTCTGTCCGTTAATCAAGTTTCTGGTCGAATAAATTTCGTTTCTAATGAATACAACAGAACTTATTTTTGTCCTGAAAACTTTTGCATCACAATTACCTGCGAACTTTGGATTCGTTGAGATTCTTCGTGTTTTCGGTGACCATTTTTCGATTCGTGAGCAACAATTTTGTGCGAATCGTGATCTTTACTTTCTCGACTGTGATAACCATTTGGACTCAAATGATGTTGAACAGGACGACTGGGACTCGGTAAACGATTCGGCGATATTTGAGTTTGATAACCTCTCGGGATAAACTCTCGGAAATCAATCTGATGAGGTCGTTGGTTGCGACATTGGTTGCGAACGTCCACTGAAATATGACTCACGAATTGCATTGCGTCACACTACAGTAAATTGAACTGTTCACACTCACAGATAATAATCGCTTTACTTTTCAATGCAATTCTTCAGAACATTGCACATCTTAATAATGTTCACAAATTATCAATGAAAAGCAACTTTTGTAAAACTGAATAAAATTGGTTCGAAAGTAAAGACTTGTATTGAATTGCACCAACTTTGTGACTGGTGGAACCAGTGATTCGAGTGCCTATGAGAGTAATGTCTCACTGTGAGGATGGGTTGCTATGCATTCTGGAAAACTTTTTCTTTTCTGCTCACAAATAAAATCAATATAACGAATACTCCCCTCGACATCGACGACGAATCGAGTCGCAGTTCATCGCTCCGTTACATAAACACAGTAAAGAAGATCGCTGCTTTTCATGTTTCTTAAAATAAGATAATCAAATAGAAACACCTCGTTACGAAACATTATTTCAACAAACTTTTCTAATTAATGCGCCTACACTCTAATTCAAAAGTAATAAAGCGAATAATGTTCAGATGTACATTGAATGTATTTAAAGTAATAATCAACAATTTCACAATGAATTGCGTTACACCTTCATTTCAAACTTTGTAACATTGTATAAATTCTTTGAGAAGTCGTAATAAGCACCGCGCCCGTATGAAAGCGC
>NCKV01001112.1:0-11719 GCA_003675905.2 Leptotrombidium deliense
AACATTCACATTGTACAATTTTCACTGAAATTTAAAATTTTAATTCTAATTTCACATCTACGTAAGTATTTTTTTAGTGACTTTTATCTTCGCTCAATTAAGCGATTCAATTAGCAATTTCAGAATAATAAATCATCAACATTTGTAAATGATTGAAATTAATCGGTATTTCAAAATTACATTACATAATAATTTATAAACATAATATAAATCGTGTCAAATTCTGTTGTAACTATTGGATCAGAATGAATTAGACATAAAGTATCTATGAGAAATCAGAAAGTTTAAAATCGACAGTAGAAACTTTTTTCTCATATTGACAATCGCACTAACTTTATGATTGATTGATATTGTATGTAAAATACATATAAAACATTACATAACTGTTAGTCAGCGTACTGTAACAGTTCATAATCGTTTACTGGTAGCATTAATTTCACATTCACAAAACGTACTTACCAATTTTGAGTCGAAATTGCACCCAGCTTATTTGTTTTTCTTAGCTCTGCTTGTTGTTTGTTATATCTTTTAACATTTTGCCTGTGTTTTTCCTTCCATTTTAGTTCTTCGTTTTCGTCGAACTCTTCGATTATTTCTACAAAATCACTCTTTTCTTCCATTAATTCATTTGTGAAAGACATCCATGATTCAATCTGCTTCTTTTCTTCTTTCAACTTGTCTATTGCTACTTTACACTCTTTCAATCTTCTTTGGACAATACTTGATGCTTCTTTAGCAGATCGTTCTACAAACCAGTTATCACCGAGAAGTACAAGTATTTCATTTGTATGATGCAAATAAGCGGATACTAATGCGATTGGAGGTCGACGACTATTGCTTTGAACAATCGGAATTATTACCGAATGTCGCGTATTATCCGTAATTGTTTGTAATCTTTCATTCAAAGCACTGTATTCACTACAAAAATTAGTCCATTGTTTTATTTTCTCTTCACACAACTGCAAAGACTACAAAATAATATTTAGTGCTTGAGTAAAGAAGCAAAACTCACTGTTTTTTGTCTCTGTCTCAAAACACACAATTGATTGCCTGCGACTTCCTCACTCATTTCAATTTTTCGTTGTTTGTTTGCGTTTTACATCATACAAAATATAAACACGTGTTTTAAGTGTTGCCATCTGTTGGATTTTAAATAATTCTGTTTCAGCCGTTGTCACGTTGCTTTTATTTGGTTTATTAACTTTAAATCAATTTTTGTACAAGTATCGTTCACGTCAAAACTTTTTTTTGCAGAAGATTTAAGTGTGAAGAGACATAACTATGTCTTTTATTGGAGTGTGCTCGAGGCTATCTTTTAGTTGCATGAATTTCAATGCTGCACATACAGTTGCCCGTAATTGTCAACAATTTTACACTCGAAGTCTTTTAAAGTTTGTGATAATTTTTAATTAATTTTAATACTGAACTTTATTTACTTTGTCAGAAACTTTCAATGTTTGAATATTAGCGAGGTTCGTTGTCTTCGCACTGTAAAGCATCGATTAACTCGCCCAAGAAGTTGGTGGGCAATTCCAAAATCATCTTCAAAAGATACAGGCATATCAAAAACTAATCAAGAATTTTTAGAAAGAGTTTCTAAAGACACTTTTTCTTCTCCTGTGAAATGTGAGGCAATACAGCCAAAGCCTTGGACACCAAATTCAATGAGATGTGGACTTATTGCGCGAAAAATTGGTGTTTACCCATTGTGGTTAAAAACTGGACAAAAAGTCTTGTGTACACTATTACAAGTAAATGACAATCACGTAATTAGAAGTTATACATCTAAAGAATACGCAAGAAAATGTATTTATCAAAATCGCTGGCGTAGTCAAGGTTGTGGTGCGCTTGTTGTCGGAGCAGAAAGTTCAGATCCGCAATTATTCACTGCCGCATATTGCGGATTATTTACAGAAGCTGGTGTAGCACCAAAAAAGAAACTTACAACAATGCTAGTTACCGATGATGCGTTGTTGCCTGTTGGAACTCCTCTTTCGGTGAATCATTTTCGACCAGGGCATTATGTCGATTGCTATGGTTTATCAAAGGAACGAGGGTTTCAGGGAGTCAGAAAACGTTGGGGATTTAAAGGTTTACCGAAAAGAAATAACACAAAGGCAGAAAATAGACCAGGTTCCATTTCTATTGGAAGAAAGAAGGCGGGACCTCATAAAGGCACAAAAATGGCTGGACATATGGGTTCAGAACGTTGCGGAGTGCGAGGATTGAAGATTTTTAGGATTAACACTAAACACAATGTACTGTTTGTCCAAGGACATGGTGTTCCTGGTGCTACTGGTGCTTGGGTTTATGTTTACGATTGTAGAATCGATAAAAAGTGAGTTATAATTCTCAACATGCTTGTTAGGTTTCTGTATTTTTAATTCCAAAATGCAAAAATGATGTGTAAATTACGTAAATATGTGGATATTTTGATGTTGTTGATTGGTTTGAGGGCTTATGGGGCAAATATGTCGTAGTGTTGTAACTAATTATTTAAATACATGGAGAAAATGATTTTTTTACTTTTCAGAAGACCGAAATTAAGCGATCCACCGCCATTTCCTACTTACATACCCGAAGAGAGTTCTTCGAAGGATATTCCTGAAAATATTTATTCTCCAGAAATTCACGCATTCACAGATCCTACGGTCATCTTTGTAGAAACTGAAGAAGAAAAGAAAGCGGCTCGAGTTGGAGCAAAAATTGCTAAAGTTCGTAGTAAGAAATAACTGTGTTAGTTAGTGTTGCAAATTGGGATCGAAGAGAAAATTGTTTTAAAGAATAGTGTTTGGCGAAATAGTGCGACAAAATGTTGAGATAAGCTGATATTCTAAATTCAACTTTCTTGAATTGCAATACCTGTCATAGTGTTGTTTTGTGAATAACTGCAATTAAAGAATAAATCGAGTTTAAAAAATAAAACAAATTTCGGAAATATTCAATGATGTTAATTTTGTTAATAATTGTTTTGTAATTGCATGTAGTGCTATACGAATCTACAACTTTGTACATAAATAATTCAGAACACACAATTTGGACAAAATAATTGTTTTTGGATTCCATTCAAAAGCGTATGATACTCACTGAAAAATTATACACGTTTGCTCTTTTATGTCAAATGCTTAATTTATGTGTTGAAAACGTATTGAACGAAAGCTAGTTGCACTAATGTAAAAGTGTAAAATGCAGGCACATCGAATTCATAGTATGCTTACGTGCCTGTTGTGCAATTTTTTAGTTATTTATTTGTTCTCCAATTTCCAATTCTCTGCCCACCAAAAAACACATCTGTTACTTCCTTTTTTCACTCGAAATTTGCTTTTTGATTGTCTTTTCGTGACAAATTCATTATGTTTTGTGTTGCATGTGAAGCTGAATAAGGAATGCAGTTCGGTCCGAAATTTGGCAATGTGTCGCATCGTTTACGAGTCCACTGTAAATAACTAAGTACTACTGTATTTAAAGCTTAATTCTAAATGGAGACAATTCAAAATTGTGATTACCACTCACTTTTGCGCACTTTGAACACTGAAGTGAACGCGTTATAAATCTTAATGGAAAAATAAAAGAATTTATAGAAAAATGAAACATAATACAGCAAATTCAGATGCACACTAATTATCGGAGAAATAATTCAACTGATAGTTTTTAAGACATTAAAATAAGTAAATGATGGTGTTGTTTATTGGCCTCAACGCAGGTTTACATATTCAACGACTTGACAAAGAAAATTGCAGGTTTTTGACAGCTTTCAAGCTATTACACGAATGAAACTTTTGTTTTGAAAATTAAAAATGTTTATTTGATGGATAAAATGTTACGCAACGGAAAACAGGTTTATTCACATTAAAATAAGACTGACATCGGAACGAATGGCTCTCCGTCGCTGCGTGTGCTACACACACCGAAGCTAGTATAATTTTCGATCATTCAATATTTTTTCATCATTAGATGAAAATTGTTCTCAGTTTAGAGGAAAACTTTTATTCACAGTGAAAAAAGTCGATTCACGTAATGCATTGAACCTCCGATTTAATAATCGAACGGAATATTTCGTATTCATCGGTTTTGCATCCTTTGAACCCTTTCAATATCAATCAATGCTTGAGTCTTTGACATTCTTTGAAAGTACTAACAGTGAAAAAACAACTTCTAAAGCAAGTGAAGTACATTCTCTTCTTCTTAGCGAGAGTATGGTTTCCTTTGTGGATTATACGCACAGATGGTCTATGATTCTATTTAAATATCAGTGATGACATTTATGATGGTTATGATGGCCATCATTGTTATGCTGGTCATTCAATGCCATAATGTAGGGAACTTTGATCGATTCCAGCTTCATTCCTCCTCTTCGTTTTTTTGATGTTCCAGGTGTGAACCGATTTTGTACTCGACATTCCCCGTATTTTCTGTGCTTCACTAAAAATTCAATTCCTTTATTCGTCGCACTACTTCAATGTTACTCATTTCATTTATTTAAAATCAAATTTACTTTGTTATCTGCTCCACGAATTTCGATTTCTTTTTTCATTGTTAATTTTTAATTATTAAAATACAGTAAAACCTCGGAATAAAGACACCTCAAAAATAACTGTATTTTTCCGCCCGAAAGTGTCCTTAATTTTGAGGTTTCACTGCACTACATCTATAGTAACAAGGATCAAATTTAGAAAAATAACTGTCTTTGACATTCTCTGAACAGTAAAAGAGACTGTTTACTGACAGTATCAATCTGGTTAAAAGAGTACCTGAATTTCAAATTTCAAAACAGCGATAAATTTGGCTATAAGTCAAATAGTTCACGTTTAATTCTGCACAAGTAGATGCGACAAACAGATCTTATTCTATTAATCTCTCATTGCAAATACATTGCGGCCAGGATTAAATAAGTTAATTTGTATAAGGCTGTATTTGTACAGATTGAACAATGTGTTATGTTATCAAGCAAACAAACAAACAAGCAATCAAGTACGAAATTGGTTAATTTTAATTTGAATTACTTTTAAAAAGGTAAATTTTGTTGAAATTTGTATTAAGGTCTGTACAATACCGTTGCGTTCCACCGAACTTCTGAATAGTGATCTTTAATCAAAGGTTGCATCATTATGTTTCAATGTGTTACCATTATTGCATGTATTCACATTTCAATTAAAACAAAACAAACAATGGCTGCAATTGCAATCCAGTGTCTTTTATTTTTGATTAATTTAACAAATAATATTTTTACATAAATGAATAGTAACTTGCATAACTTTCAACAACAGATTGTTTCTTCAGGAGCGATGTCATCTCAGTTCATATCGTAATTTTTTTATTAATAATTTTAATTAGATTCCTATTCCTATATTCCTATAGAAACAGATGTTTGTGTTGTGTGTAAATTACAATCAATCATTAACATTGTAATTTTTGTACCAAAATGTACATAACGAACCAATAATACACAACGAAACATATTCTAAATATTTTTCTGTTTTTAAATAAGTACATTTTTTAATGTATTTTAAAAGTACACACAACATAATGCAAAGCATTAATGTAACAAAAATCAATTGTTCAATTCTGATTTCATATTACATGTAAGTAGTCAAAATGCATTAAATTATTGTTTCACTTCTTTTAGAGTAAAACACATTAAAAATATCTTCTTCGTTGTCAACGTTAGAATAATTTTAAATGTTTTTGGCCATGTGGAAGTAGTTTGTATTTCGACAGCAAAGTTACAGTAAAAATATAACGCGAAGGATAAAAAAGAAACAGGAAACATTTCCAGTGAACAGCAGGTGAAGTTTTTAAGGTATAATTGCCACATTCTTGTGAGTGTCACGTATATTAACACCGCTGTCACAAAACAAGCAGCATATTCCTGAAGTAATGATTGTGTAAACTGCAAGGAAACCAAATTTTATTAAATAGAGCTTTGCACAGCAGTTTCAACAATTATAATCCATTTAAAACTTTGATCAAAAACTTAGTTTGTGATCACAATCGAAAACTGTATTGAAAACCGCATTTCATATAACGTATTGCTTACTCGAGATGTGGGTACAAAAATGTGTTGAGACATTTATTTCACTTAAAAAGTAATAAAAAGCAGTCGTAATGACGTTTGATGTTTCGAAAAAATGTAAGGCGACTGAAGAAGGCAGAAGGCCAGTGTACTGTGACGTCCTCAGGGGTACATTCGTGTGCGACAGGTGCACCAAAAATTGTATCTCAATTCATGCATTTCTCTTTTATTCGTTTGTGTAAGACGTGAGTACATCTTAGGTCCGCGACGAAAAACAGAGTACGAATTGTAGACTGATATAATTATGCTAATGAACGACCGAACAGCAACTTGCTTTCAGGGGTATTACGATGTGTTTCAAGAAATGAGCAGCTATAAATCAAAACTTCTTCGTGACTTAACCACAACGCTTTCCTAAAAGAAATGTGCTCACACTCTTCACCAAATCTGTAGCGGTTGTCTTCGCATTGTTTAACAAACAATATTTGCCTTTTGCAGCTACAGTAAAAAATTTACACTTGCTGTTTTCTCTAAGTGTCAATTTGAGGAATTCGTCAACTTAGACAAATTACTCGATTTTGACTGAAATGATTAAAATTGACAGAAACTCGTTGAAATGGTTACTAATTTAATTGAAAACTTAATTTTTTAGTCTGACATTAACATTTCAAGACGCATGCAAATAAATATAAAATTGTACAAACAAATATTACATATACATGGTTAAACTACAAATTGACAACCTTTAAAACGTGTGTGTTTATCTTTTTCGTAAACCTATTCATTTACAGTTCTAAAATAATCGAGTGTTCGAATTTTTACCTTTATTTTCTTTTCACACTTTTCTGTGCTTAATTTCTGATTAAATCATAATCAGTTTATTATTGTTGCTGTTGTTTATTGCAGTATTATTTCTTAATGTAACAAGAATGTTGAATCAGATAAGAATGATCTTAGTAACTGTGACCATAAAAGCATGTAAACTATATCAACTCCACACTACGCAAACACACACGGCATGACTTTATACACATTCTAAGAATCCAATGTCAATGAGACAGCTGCACAATAACAACGATAATTTTTACATAAAAATGTTGGCTCAACGTGATCAACATTGTCAATGAGCACAAATTTTACGAACGTGGAAGAAAATTTTATATGTCTTTTCTAAAGTTACAAAATATAGTGACCAGAAACTAATGACATTCACCATTGTCGAAAAAAGATTAAGATTGCCGTATTCTGGTCTCTAAAAGATAAAAAGTATCGAAAAGTTTAATTGTTCTAAAAGTGCTCTTTACTGGACACGAACATTACAACTGTCAGTACCTTACAAATTTGTCGTTGCTTGCTATATGTTCTACTTTTGCAATACACATTCCCGTTGTGACTGTTTAAAGTTTTATTTTCATTCTATTGGTAACAGTACTATTGTTAAGATTTATGCAGTTTAATGCATTCATCAAGCGTTGATTATTTATAATTTTTCAACTCCTTCACTTCGACGGTTTCGTTAAATTAAAGAATGCATTAAAAATATACAAACATTGATTACACTGATTGACATTGATTTTATGAATCTCAAAAATTATTGTTTTCGTTTTGTACCAAAAGAATCGTAATCAATCATTTTGTCAATTGGAAGTAAAATACACTTTCGCTCAAAATAATTGTCCTTATCGGTGTTAATAGGTAGCCATTGCGATGAGAATGCGATATAGACTATAATTGTGAACGAAATTGTAGATCAATTTTTTGCAGGATTCTTCATAAATTTAAGTACTGACCATTGAATATAATATAAATAACTGACGATTTTTGACGAGGTATAATCCTTATAATACAACCTTGAATATAAAGGTTTGTGCTAAACTGTAGAAAAATATTAATATTAAAGCTTAGAAAATTAAGTTGAAAAAGGTTTTTCAACAGTTTTCGAGTTTTGCAATAAAAATCATCGCAGTTCGTTTCTTTCGAACGAATTTACAAATATTTCAAACATGTAACTGCAATGATCTTTATTGCAAAAATCATTGTCAAAAAGCGGTTAAAGCAAAATGTCCCTGTTTCGAGTTCAAGTGAGTAGTGAATTATGTAATTTTTCTTATTTCAATTAAAACAAAATAATAGAAATTAGCAGTAATTCTCACATAGTAAATATAATTGTAAAAATTTTCAGCTACTGAAAACGAAAATATAAATTCTCCCTCCTTGAGATGGATTCAATGATCATTAACACCACTGCGAACATTTATTATGACAAACCTTTTCACTATTTCGAAAGAGAAATAATTTTATTTAAGACTTTTTGAAGGCCATTTTTCTAATTTGGTGCAACGGTTAGCATAAATATTTTCAAACATAATAATTATCCATACAATGTATATAGATGTGTTCAGTGCAGATGAATACGAAAATGATTAATTTAAGTTTGAGTAACAGCAGAAAGAAAGAGGCTTCTTGAGAGTATAATTCAAGTTGTTGCAATCAATGGATTGAACTTTACTTTCTGCAGCAAATGAATTAACAGTTACGCATTAACTGATTATTACCACGTGAAATGTTAAGATGATACTTTTTATTTTCACACGGTTTTTCAAAATAAGGATAAATGTGAACGTTACTAAAAAAACAATAACGGAGTGTGTAATATCGGTTTTGGTCGTGTTTAACAGTGATGTATTTATCGCAATGTTACATTTAAGTGAATGTAAATTCTTTCAAACGTGAGGCCAAGCGCGTGCATTTTACAGTGCAGCTGCTCTTGTCGCAGTGTCTGCGACTCACAGCTCTGAATATACCTTTCTGACAGTTTTTTGTGAATACGCTGCGAAAGCGGAGGAAAACAAACACATCTGACGTTACACGATAGCACCTGTTGCAGTCTCGGCGCCACACTGAACACGTGCCACTCTACACTGCACTCGTTTCCACTTATTCTCTTTCAACTGTTTTATTCATCACAGGTTTCATGGAACTACACTGTATGTTCACTTTCCATATTTTGTGTCTATAATGCAAAATTGTTCACTGCAGCAACTCTTTAAACAAAGAGGAAGTTTACGGCTAAACGCTATGATTTTGAACAAGCATCTCCTGCACCGGCCAGTTCACATCCTTTTTGATTTGTGCACATTTGTTCGCAATCGTTAATAACGATACTTACGCAATGTATAATTTCATTACTGCTTGCAATTCAAAGTTGTGAAGTTATTGCGACTCAATTGTGCAATTAAAGCACAGAAAGGTGAAACGAAAATAGTTTGATTATGTTTTTGTGGTTTTCAAGTGTGACATGCACAAATAACGAAAATTTGTGCGACGGCAGAAATGGATTGAAAACGAACCGATGAAGCCTGGTTCCGATTCGAGCTAATTGCAACGAATGCCGAAATGGTTGATTGGGGGGAGACGACAGGTGGTTTCGTTCCCTGAAGCGTCTCACTTCTGCAGCACCGCTCTCGCAATTCTGTAGTAGTGGTGTACACTGTACAGCTGCACGCGCTCATCGCCCGAAACCTTATAATTTTAGAGCGCGTGCCGAGCTTTTTGAATATTCATGCAGTGTACGCAGTAAACAAGAGGTGCTGCAGTTTGGGCAGGAAGGCAGGTGGCCACAGGCGCATTGTGCTCTGTACAACGATCTGTAAGGTTGCAGAGATAGTCAGTTCCATATGGCACGACTCGGAAACGTCTACGGTTTACAAAGGCACCTACACAAACACTTCGGGGCACGTGCTGCTTAACGAGGCTCGTGCACACTGCACTCTGTTCGTGAGGCCGGTAAGACCAGGTGAACTGAGACACATCCAGGATCCATAAAACTGTAACATCTGCAAAATATTTGCGAGTATATTACAAAATGTGTACAGTATGCTTTCTTTGTTCAACTAAATTGTGCCTACTAATTTGCTGCTTTCATTGAATCCAGCGCAACTTACACTGAAAGCCATAATCAAATTCATCTACTTTTAACTACTTTGGTTTACCGTTGTAAATTGTGAGTTGTGCAAAGTTTTGGTGTTGTACGATTTCGGATACACCTGCTCAGGGGCATCGATCGGATGCACATATTGCTTGTTTGCTGCGACACAAGATAATCCCGACGTAATTGTGTCCCTGTTTAACCTAACGCGGCACAAAAGAACCCTCTTTGGCCTTAAGGTGCGTAAAATAGTATCACGAAGAACACAAAGCAGCTGCGTTACAGCAAACTTGGGGTCCCGTCAATGGATGGTCGCTGATAACGATTGGCTGTCGGTGTGAATGAGAGTTGTGTTGGTTGGTCAAAACGTGCGTCCACCTGCTCTACTGCTGAATACCTCTGGTACACTCCGAGAGCTACATTCACTTCACATCAGTTCACCAGAAATCGCGGTTCTCTGCGTAACGTGTAAACCCTATCGAACGCACTTGTAGACAACATAAAAATTATATTGTGCCAAAGAAGTCAGTGCCAACGGTGGAACAATGCCGCGATCATTTCTCATTAAGAAGTCATCTCTGTATTGCATCGAGAAGAAAGTTGCTCTCGTCTCGAATTCAGACGATTTCGAAGATTGCGAGGAACTCGATATTGAAAACGCGTCTGGTGAGTTTCTTATTTCAATATTGTCAGTGTGCGCCAATGTCACAATTTGCTGTCAATCCGCATTAATGACTGCTTACAAGGTTGTATCGGTTGTTAACAGTGTGCTAATAGTATTGCTGTCGTCAATGCAAAATTTTCACTCTGAAAACAAGTGGTGTTCGATGTGCTCCCACCTGCGATGTTCGCGATGCTTTTCTTTACTCACACACTTCTCACTTCTCAGATTCGAAAGGACCGTTTGACTTGAGCACAAAGAGCCGTAAACTAGAAGAAGTGGTGGCGAAAGCAGTAAATCACACCAAAGATGATTGCTCAATGATCACAGATAATACCTCAACAATGAATGATACTCAAGCACGGCGCTTATTGCGCAATAACCAGTGTTCGGTTATTACTAATGTTGCACACAGCAATGCACTTGAAACCGAAGTTACAGAATCGAGTATTGTTCCTCGTTCTGTTTCGCAACAGTATTCACCGAAGATTCAAGCGAATATCGCAAAATCAGCGCTAACACCATTGGCACCGCTCGAACCATTAAGCATTAATCACGATACAGACGCCGTGAAAGCATCATACCAACAGTTACATCCTCATCCTATGTACTCCCAGTTTATCCGAGAGTACGCATCACAAGGACAGTATCACATTCCATACTACTTTTCGCCTCCAGCAGTGTACCCTGACGCAGTCACGTTTCCAATTTCTCCTCCGAGAACTCCGTTCTATAGACAAGAGCGAATATCACCTCAGTATCCGACTAACGCTTGTTCTCCTGACATCACTCGACACCTGTCGCCAAGTGAAAAGTGCGAAAGTATAATTTGGTCAGCCGGCAAAGGCAAGTTATCCCCTGAAGTATCCCCTCCTTCAAGTTCAAGCGGCTCCGAGTACGAAAATTCAAGTGTGTATGCGTTTTCGAATTACACAGTGAATGTAAACGAGAAAAAGATGAGCAGCAAATCCAGCAGAATAAAGAAGGATGACTGTTGTTCGGAAGTGCCTTCTCGCTACCAGTGCGCCGATTGCAAGAAAAGTTACTCTACACTCAGTGGATTAACGAAACACCAGGAGTTTCACTGTTCCACGCAAGCCAAGAAGTGTTTTAGTTG
>NCKV01001113.1:0-11706 GCA_003675905.2 Leptotrombidium deliense
CCGCAAAATGTTTCGGTTACAAGAAACTTTTGAAGTAAAGTTGTGCTTTGTAAAAGATCCCTCATCGATCGCAGACGATTGTAAGCAAGGTTTACACGTTTGTTGCGATGGACAGCAAATGTTTTGTGTGTTTATATTTTATTCGTGAGTCGATATTTTTGACCATTTAGTTATCGATCTCAAAAAACGAAAACAACAAAACAACAGCATTTGCATGCAAAGATTGTTTTTCTCATTTCAATAATGAGTTGCGGAACTCGAATTCGATTACTTTTTAAAAATTGTTTTACTCAAAACGTTGTTGTGTTATTTGCTTTTCTTTCATTGCTTAACGCAGTTGAAGGCACTCTCTCGAAGAGTAATCGCTCACCGAGTAAAAGTAAGGTAAGTTAAGCTGCACAATCTTTCACTACACTTTAACGTAATTTGCAATGCATCGCTTGCGAAATGCGAAGTTTGTTTCTCGCTTTTAATAAATCATTGAGCTTTCGAAAGCAACGATTAGAATTGACGGATAAAATCGATTCCGGTAATGATGAATGTGATCTTTTTGAAAGCATCCTTTTGTAATCTCCTGAGTTTCATTTTTCAATAACAGCGATGTTTGCAAGAAAAGCAGTATTATGTTAACGATATAATAAATGATTGTTTTTTTCGCAGATAGAATTCAATCCGCCAACGAATGTGTCGCTGGAGGAACGAAATCTTATTGTGAACAAACCGAAAATAAAAGATGTTCTACGAGAACATAAGGCATACACATTAACTGAAACCGATTCCAGAAACTTCAACGGCACTGTTCTTGGCTACGTGACACCAGTGAGTTGTTTGATTATCTCTGTTGACCTAAAAAATCTCCGAAAAACAGTGGAACAGTCATGGCTATGAAATTGCGAAGATATTCGCAGCAAAATTCACGCACATTTCTCCTGTTTGGCTGCAACTGAAGCTCAATGATGACGAAGAATCTACCAGGCTCGAAGGAAAACATGACATCGATGTTGAGTGGATGAACGCCGTGCGACAGAAGAATCCTGATATTAAAATAGTTCCGAGAGTGATCTTAGAGAATTGGTATCACTCACATCTCGTTGTGTTATTGACAAATACCAAATTACCGGCATTCATTGGCAGGCAATTAGCCGAGGCTGCAAAAGTAACATTAATCTCAATCAATATTCGTTCGTTAAGTGTTCTTTTCATCAGTATTATGGTTTCGACGGCTTCGTTCTGGAAATCTGGTCTGCTTTTGCTGCGCAACAAAAAGGGTATTCTGTTATATACACATTAAAACTTTCTTTGAGACACTTTTGTGATTCGTCGCTACACTTATTTCTCTTCCACCCACATTCAAGTTGAGAACTAAATTAAATGAATTGCATTCAAAGAAATTTCGCATACGAACATTTTGAAAAGCACTTGTAGAAATTTTGTTTTCAACTTCTGCTTCATCATAAGCAACAGCTAGATTAAATATAGATTTATATTATTTTATGTTAAATTAAGAGCTTGCGCTACTGCAGTTTATGACAAAACGTTTGATTTTAATTAATCAAGAAACATTTCATGGGGAAAATATTTCTTACTTCTTGCAAAGTGTGTTGGTATCTTATCTAAACTTATTACCTAAAGATGAAATTTTTATTAATTGCTTACTGCTACGCACGCATTTGGTTTAAATTTCCAAGTATGTTGATGTTTTCTTGATATTTGATATCAAATTTAATGTGTGCATATATTCGTCTGAATCAGTATCATATATCGATCAGAATCTGAGTGATATGTCGTCAAGACTCTTCTTTTATCGTAAATTACATATTCCAAATTACCTTGATAGTTTATCGTAGCTTGTCACTTTTCATTGAAAAAATCTTTTCAATTGTTCTAATGCATAAAATGAAAATGTGCATATATTTGCGTTTTATACTATGATTCGCAATTAGTCTGTCTCGAACAAACATTTTGACGAAAATTAATGAAGTCACGCATCACTTACTGAAACAAAGTCAAAGTCGATGAAATATATACTTTATGACCTCAAATAGTTAAAATGTGTGTGTTTGCTGATCTATTGTGTCATACGTGAGGAAGCAGTGAAGTTATCCAAAAGTGTCTCAAATGAGTGTAAAGATTCATTTCGAGTAATTTTGTTTTCAAAACAGTGAAGTGATAACAATGATCTCAAAGATATACGCCGTTTTCAAGAAAGCAAAGTTGGATTTAATTCTAGTCGTTCCTCCTCCGATTCATTATGGGTATTGATTACATGATTAATGAGATTAATTAACGCATTCTTATAAAAGTGGAAGAGTCGGATTATTCATTCGAGAAGATGCGGAAAGGCTAGCTCCGTACGTGAAGGCATTCTCCGTAATGACGTACGATTATTCCAATTCTCAAAGGTAAAATATGAGTAAATTACTGTTCTGGGAATGAAGCAATTTCTGTTCAAAGATATACTCGGTATTGTTTGAAAGCTTTTCGTTCTTCTTCTTTCTTAAATACTTATCATCTTTAAAGTGGCCACATTTTCTCCGTCAACAATCTTTTTTGTTTATGTCGCATCCAGTTTTTAATAGTTAAAATATCTCTTAAGTGGTTGCGTATTGTTGTTGTTGACAAGTATTATTATTTGCAGACCAGGTCCAAACAGCCCAATTAAATGGATTCGGGAGTGCATCAGATTGTTGGCTCCAAAACAGGCCTCTCCTATTCGCAAGAAACTCTTGATGGGACTTAATTTCTATGGCTATGAATACACTCCGACAGGTGGAAATGCATTGACAGGAGAACAGTGCGTTCATTCAAAGTGTGTGTAGTGAATAAAGGTTCACTTTTTATCCTTTCAGATACATCACCATTCTCGAGAAACACAAACCTAAACTTATGTGGGATGACGCCTCTGCAGAGCATCATTTCGAGTACAAGTAATGTGCTGCAATTTTGATGAACATTCTCGATTCTAATCTTTCGTCTGATCTCAGATCGGGTGTTGGCAAAAACCGAGTTTTTTATCCGTCGCTTTATTCAATAAAGAAACGATTGACAGCAATGCAGGATTTGGCAACCGGAGCCTCGATCTGGGAAATTGGACAAGGATTGGACTATTTTTACGATTTACTTTAAAGCAATACATTCGCATTGTTTTCTATGTTGTTTATTAAATTATATTTATTGAAACTGTTGCACTGTGCATTTAAGCTAAATGATTGTTGTCGAGAGCACTGGGCACTGCAATCGATATAATTAACAATTAATGGACAAATAATGGAATATTAATGCGCACACACACATGAACGATGGATGAATTGTTTGGATAACTTTTTAAAGGTGAATTGTAATTAACGATTGCATTGTCTTTTGAAGATAATTCAAAAGTCGTTTTAGCTTTTCAAGTGAATTCAATCGAAAGCCGACGCATTGTGTGCTCGCTTCGTTTTTGTGTTTATCACTTAAAACCACACTAAATGCCACTTTTGAAGCAACATTCGAATGAGAGAAAAATGAAAACGAAGAACAATGGAGACGTCGCATCTCTCGTGAGACTTGCGATCGCATAATAATCATTATGATCGAATTGTGTAAAGCTTTCACTGCTATTTCTCGCGTTTAACCGAACTCATCAAAACAGTTATATTGCAGTTCGTGTCAATCAGAACAGAAAACGCTTTCATAACTAAAAATAAGCAACTCTGGCGTTGAACCGGAAAGAAATTCGCGAAAACGCATTAGAAGTTCTCGCGATCATCTCAAAGGTATTCTCTGTGATACTAGAATCAGTTGCATCGCGCATCACGCGCATCGATGACCGATGGACGGTCAATCAAACATAGTTCACGCATCGAAGCCGTAAATTACATTCGATTCGATTAAGCAACGAATTAAAGGCATGTTTTCGAGATACGAACGCAACAAACGATCGCAAGTAACGCAACGCAATGCAATTCACGCAGCAATACTTAATTCGCAGTTCGCAATTCGTTATTGTTTATTGTTAAGAATAATTTGCGTCTTTTGTTTATTGCAAAGATTCGCTCGTATTTTATTGAGCAATAATTGTTAATCGTTGAAATAAAGAATTTGAAAGACTCAATTCGAGACAACTACAATTTTAAATTTCTTTAACTTTTCGTCATATATTTAATAAATACAATACTGTGTGTGTTCATTTGCTGTCTGCTGTTTGTATACATCTATAATTACACAATGGGTTCGTTACGGAATGCGTATGTCTCTCATTCTTCACTTGTTTCCTCTGCGTTTTAATTATATTTTAACAGTGAATTGTTTTATTGCCACCAAATATACAAAAAAAGTCCCCGAAAGAAAGAGTTTGTCTAACTTAAAAATCATTCGTATTTACATTTCAAATGTTACGAACTAAAATATAACAAAAATAAGTCTTCATTTCTAATGGAATGATTAATAGTCGGGAATGTGTGTTGCTAATTAACTCTAGACTAGCTGTTAATTATACTTCAATAAGTAAACAATCAATAACATAACTAATATTCATTTAATCGCCTCAACGAGTTTATTCGCTTCTCTTTTATCTGCGATTGATTACCGCGTATATTTTCAAAGTCATCGAAACATCGGTCCGCAACAGCTCTCAAGCAGGGCGTTGGGTGACTATTGGTCCATTTTGGAGGTTCTTATTCCTGTTAACGAACGATTACTGTCACGAAATTGACTCAACAAGATACATGCATTCGTCTGCTAAACGACATTTTCGACACTCAATCGTTGACAGGAGAGGCATTGTTCGCTGTTGCGTAGGATGTGTTCGACTGAGAAGGAACAGAGTTCGATGAGGCTGAGGTTACCGGTGGTCCACACGTGAGCGCTAACGTTGGCTGATGAATTTGCGATGGTAAACTAAGACGTTTATATTTCGCTCTGCGATTTTTGAACCAAAACTGGATATTTTTTGGCTCCAGTTTTGGAAACTTTTGTCTGTACGGCAAATTGTTCAGTTCTTCTGTATATTTGACTATTTGCGAGTGAGTAGGATGCGTGTTCACCGCAAACCACTGCTCCAAGCGCGGCACTTCCGTCATCGGGTCGATAAATGTTCGACTTCTTCGAATGCGACGTCCTTCTTCAGGAGAGTCCGGCTGCGGTAACAAAGAGTTGCCATTATTTGAATAGAATCTGTTGCCGTTCGGAGTTGATCCAGGAAAAGCTGATTCGCTTCCAACAGGCGTATTTTCTGAATAATAGTCGTGATCGTCAATTTCGTTTAAGTCGTCATCTTCGTCCGTCTGTTCGTCTTTAATTTGGAAGTTACTACTGTATCGACCCGTTTCTAAGCCGACCTGAGGAGAACATGGAGATAAACTTTCCGACTTGAGTCGTTTCACTGGTCGAACAGATAAATCAAGCGTTTGTGACATTTGCGAGCTGTCGTCATCAATTCCTTCGGCACCGGAATACTCGTGGTCTCCGCTATCGTCTCCATCTTCATTGTGTCCGTTTTCTTCGTGACTGTGTTTTCCACTACTTTCGCTGCCATCCCTCTGATTCTTAGTATCACTCATCTCTTGGGTGCTGTTAACTGAGAACTGATTGCCTCCGTTATTGTCTACCGGAGGACTATGTGAACCATTAACAAATTTCAGCTCTTGTCGTTTGTGAGCTGCTCTTGCATTCTTAAACCAGTAAACAACATTATTAACATCTAACAGCTTTCTACCTTTCCGCGAATCTAAGGCATTCAATTCTTTCACATATTGTTGTATTTGTGCCCTGGAAGGGTGTTGATTCTCGGCAAACCATTTGTGAAGTTTAGGTAGCTCGAGTTCAGGATCAAATGAAGTACGGATTCGGGTGCGAACAAAATGCTGTTCTTGTTGTGGAGAGGATGTACTGTTCAACACACTGTGCTGTTCGTGCAGTTGGTTCGGTGGGTTGCTTTGACTCAATTGTGAGTGGTGCTCGAAATCTCCGACTACAGATGATAGCAAAGGATGTAAACTGCTGCTTCGACTCGCAGGCAATTGCTGTTGTGTCGCTGCAGCGGCTGCCACTGCCGCCACTGCTTGTTGATGGTCCGCTTGAGCTGCTGCCAATGTGGCAATTCTTCGGTAGTGATTAAACACTTGTTGCAAATACCATTGATCGAATTTATTCGCTGTCTCTTCTGTCACCTCAAATTCTTTACCAGCTCCTCGAGTGCCGTGTTCGCAAAGTGCGGCCAACATAGACTGCGGGTGTAAATAATAGTGTCATTCGATAAATATATCAAGTATAACAAGTATAAACACATTTGACCGCTGCTCGACAAAAATTCGCTGTAAAAAAGTAATGTTTGTTTGAAAAAAGAGTGACATCAAAAAGACAGTGTTACACAACGAGTGAGGTTTTTGCTTCTTTTCGAATGCATAAAAAATGTTGTCAAACATTTCAGACATCACAAAAAACAAATGAAAATTGAATTGAACGAAACAAAAAGAGTTTGCAAAAACAGTTGAATATCGATTGCCTCTCTGCAAGTTTCGTAGATGTGAGAACAACTGGCGAAATGTTTGGAAACAAAAGCAGAAGTGTTGTGCGAGACATTAGTTAATCCAAGACATGCAAACATTAAATGCACAAACAGAACGAGAACGCATGCATTCGAATTACTTTTCGAATTTATTAGAAGCGGAACTTCGTTTGAAATTAAAACAAAGAATGATTGTGAAGCAGAAAGTAATTGGTTAATTCGGACACGGATGGCTGAGGTTCGATTAGTCTTTGTTTTGCTGTTTGATTAGGAATACGAGTTTTAGCAGCTCTGCGAAGAGATGAACGAGAAGCATGAATCCTGGAATCGGCAGTTCGTTTCGGGTCTTAGAGAGCGAACAGAGGATTGCAGCGTTCATTGCAGACGTGAGCGAAGAGCACAGCGAAAGCAGCTCTTCTCGTGGCTTTGCACTTGACTGCTAAAGTGTAAAAAGCAATTCATAAAGCGAAGAAACGGTGAAAGCGGGCGAATGTAGCAAAGAAGCAGGATTTTCTTGGACTTCACTAAAGAATTGCTTCCAAGAATGGCGAGAATAAACTAAGCGTATTAAGAAGAGATGGTTTCTCGTCAAAATGCGGCAACATATCGTCCTGATCGCAGTAGCGTTCGACATACCACTTTCGCATCGTTTTCTCTCATTTCGGAGAACGGTGCGATAAAACGACAAAAAGCAAAGCAAACTCTTGAGCAGTCACTGATTCATTCATTCTCAACTGCTGATTGCTTCACACTTTCTCGAGTATCGTCAGTCGTTCGGTCGTAGCATCGTTATTATTTGGCAATAAAACACCACTGAAACTATCAAATAACTTCACTAGCTACACAAGCAAGAACAGAAGAAAACCGTAATGTCTGCGTTTAAACGAATCGCTGTGAACCAGATACAAACCGAGGATTCGTTACACAAACACATCACTGATGGATCAATGCTTATAAGTCAATAGACGACAGTTTCCATTCATACAAATAAACGTTGATTCAAATAGAGAGCGTGTGAAGAGAAACGAATAGAAGGCAATTTATAAAAACCCATCTTTTCTTAAACCGTATTCTTTCTGATTCAAGAGCTGAGTTCGATTCCCTGGCAGCGAACAGATGATTACTGCACATTTCGTTGTTTCACATTTCGCAATGCTGTTCGCAAAATACGTTCACAAATCTAAATCCGAGTTATCGGTGAAACGAGCGAATGCAGTCACTGCCACTGACAACCAAATTATAACGGATAAATACATTTAAATTCTGTGTGCTGTCGAAAAGAGACGAAAAACGAAAGCGAAAAGCGAACGGAACGACTCCGAAACGAACGATGAGAAATGGCGAAACGCATCGAATCTCCGACAAAATCTTTATTCTGACATTTAAAATGGAAAATTGTTCTAAACATTTCACTGCGAGAAAAAGATATTCGCTACGCTCTACGAAATGAATCCATAGTAAAGGAACAGTCACTCACAAATGAAGTACAATCGCTGTTCTAGAAGCGAAATCCGTTTTCTGTTGTTTTCATGAAAAAGAAAAGTAAATGCAAATCCGGAGTGAAACGAAATCCAGAAAGGACGTAATCCAGGCTTTCTTAATTACTTTCGGGCATAGTTAATCTGCAATCACCATAATCGCAGCAAGCATCCACACATCACACAGCACACACACAACAGTTTTGCATCATTCGTTCAATCATCAACAAAAGCTTGTTCAACATTTCGTTTCCATGTAATACTTGTAAGAAGGGTTAATTTCAATAAATTCAATGAATCTGCGAGCAGAGCAACGATAATGGGAACGTTACTGCGATGAATGTAGTGAGTGCACACTTCACTGAAAGCAGCAACACTTAACAAGCAGCAGTCAAACACATATCAGTACTGATTCATTCGACTCTTCATCACATATCGCCGAAGAGTTGATCACTTTAAAATGAATGTGCTTTTTTATCGACGAAAAGTATCTGCTTTACTTTACGGATAAAACACGACACTGTTTCGTTGTTTCGCACTCTGCTTCCACTGTTTTCTACTGTATACAGCATTTTGTGACCGAAAGAGCAGTACGACAACTGGGAGCTGAGGAAGAGACGAGATGTGACTTTTATTCGCCGTAAAACGAAATCAAATCACTTTTTATGCATTTTACAACGAAACGAACGCTGACTGAGCTTCTCGAAAGGTTGTTGTTTAAAATGAACACAAAAATGAAAGAAATTGCGAATTGAGTGAGAAGAGTGAGAACGCAATTTTTTCTCGCAAACAGCTTTTTTGTTGTGTCTTTTCAGAGAAAAGCTTTTTAGTTAAATTTTATTCGAATATAAATCGAGCTCCTTTTTTGTGTTCAGCTGTGCACAGACAGGACATTAGCTTTGTTAAACTTGACAACGCATTCAATCCGTTTGTGTAAATATGTGCTTTAATATTTTATGCACTTTTTGCAGAGAAACGAAAATGTGACTTTGAATTTCATTGAACACTTAAACGTTCATTTCTCGGCTCATTTGTGATCAGCGATCACTGTTCGCAGCGTTCACTGTTCGATCACAATAAATGCGAAACACAACAAGTAACACAAACGATGTGAATGCAAACATACAGTAACCACTTTAAACGGCGATTCGGGTTAACTTTACGACGAGATAACGCAATAAGAACAACAGCGTAACAACGCGCACATAGCTTATTGTGCACACTATTAATTATGTATACAATGGCTGCAAAGTGTGTCTTCGCCATTGTCTGCCACTTTAATAATCTTGGAGCAATAACAGTCTGCGTTTGTTGTCGTATTCAGGTTATTCTCGTGTAGTCGCCACTCGCACTGTTAATCCACGGAAGCAATGCTGCGTCATGCAACGCACTCTTCTCATTTTAACTGCGAATACAATTTTTAATTGCGACTAAATTAAGCAATAATAATAATAACATTGTCTTGTCGAGGTTTGTGACCATATCACTTATTGCGTCACTGTATTTGTTGCATTTTCAATGGTTTCATTGTTTGGATTAGCTGTGCAAGAGTTGCGCGTTGTCGAATGCAGTCACTTATTTATGATAGACGTTCGTTTTCCGAAAGCATTCTGCAAACGCAATGCATTGCTTCCCTTTTTTATTGTCCATCGCAATCGAATCGCAAAAAGCAATGCAGTAACAAAGTGCGCATTATTGGATTTGCGAATGACGGATTCAAAGCGAAACCCTTTTTCAGATAGAAATCAAAGCACGAAACAAAACGGCAAATAAAGCACAGCAAATAAAACAGCAGCGAAAACCAAACACAAAATTTGTGAAAACAAAGTTACGCGATGCATTTTTAGGAAAGAAGATTTGCGTTGCTTTACACAACACTTTCACATGTATTCAAAGCTGTAACAAAGAATTCAAAATTACGTGAAATACGTGTATCAAGTATCGGAATATCGCAAAGCCAGCCATTTCAGATCTGTTTTATCGACGAGTACTGAGGCTTCAATGAAGCAGCAATGTTCAGAGTACAGCGATCAGCAGTCACACATCGAATAGATGCACAAATGCTGCAAGAGTGATGTATGTGAGCGTCCTGAATGTAACTGAGTTAGAGCACAGCAAACAGCAATACATGCATAGTGGCAACAGCAGCAATACTGCCTAATCATCTTATCTTAATTCTTAAATCGGTTCGAAGACCGGAGAATTTGTTGCAGAGGTTCAAGCAACTTATAACTTCTATTTGACTTTTTTGAGTGCCTTTTCAGGGATAAGCATTGAAAACGTTTCAAGCTCAGCGATATTGTCGCAAAGCTGCAATCATGACTGTAATGCGGTATAACAAGCATTGTTGAACCGTTTTAGAAATAGTAACTGAAAGCCGTCACTTTTTTAAACTGTGCAAAGAAAGTGACGTTTCGCTTCGATTTTGAACTAATTTCGAATCGAATTATCATAAATAAATGGCAGACAGTCACAGTCTCGGCGGTGATGAAAATCCGACAGTGTTCAGTCGAACTACGAATCTATATGAATATTTAAAAGTTTTCTTCAACTTGAAATGAGAAATATATTTCTTCATTTTTTCACCGAATTATTAAAACCAAATTAAAAGTAGAGTTTATAGTTGAGTATTAAAAGAAATGAAAATTTGGAAAAAGGACAAAAAAGATTAGAAAAGCTCATTATTGTTCGCAAAAAATTATCTCGATTTAAAGATGCGGCGAAGAGCTGCGATGTACAGCGTGAGATGCTAGTGCAACGGCAACAGCAAAGCACACGAAAACCTATTTCCATTCGCAAGTTAAAGCTTAGGGGTTTTAAAAGATCAAAGAGTTTCCGACGCCGAAACAACACAAACAACAATCATTAATTCCACCGAAGTCTTGAATGCAGCTCTAATCCTTCATAATGAAGATTACAGCCTTAACAGCCGCGTATCTCTCGCCGCATCAGCTGCTCGTCCCATCGCTCTCTCTGCTCTCAACAACCGATCGCAGTGCGCACTACTTTTTAATAAACATTTAAGCTTATATTCATTTAGCAAATATAATAACAAAGTTAACTGCGTTTCTATGAAATAATGACGAGACACGAAGTAACGCGGGAATTGCTAGTCTCATTTCAGAAAAGCACAGCTCAGAGATGCTTCTTCACTTTTTCTTTCATCTCTTTCTTCAACAACAGCACAAGAGCAGTATTACTGTATTTAATGCCGAACAGAGAAGCACACACAGCTTTTCGCACACAACGTACCGTGCATTACAATATCTGATTTACGCTTTCGCTTTTTTAAAAACAGATTATTACATATTTGAGACTTGCACACTATTACTAAGCACTGCTCTGTTCGCGAGCATCTCTCGGCAATTATTACCATATTTGCAACGCGTCTTGCAGTGAAATGAGATGAACACGAAAGACGCAACTAGATACTGCGTTTACCTGACGGGAGTTTAATTCGTGTGCTCACTGCGAACCCTTTTATTTGGTGCTTATTATTCAAAGAGTAAAAAACGTTGCAAAACCAATCTGCTTTTCGTTGCTTCTTCTCTTCTGGCGTTCTTTATCCGTAAAACTACTTTCTACTGCAAAGCTCAGTGTTATTCTTTTACGCTGTTATTCCCATCTCTATTTTGGTTTAAAAACGAAATGCACTGATTTTGAGTCTTTTCTACAAATTGTATTCATCCTCAGCGGAAAAATAGACACATTTTCTCCATCGAATCATTCTTGCATACATAC
>NCKV01001114.1:0-11700 GCA_003675905.2 Leptotrombidium deliense
CATGACTGCATTATTGAGTTTTGTGAAATGACAATGTAAAATGTCGATATTGCAGTTTAACATTTTATTTTCTCTTATTTCTTTTAAAACTGAATTCCTCGAAAAATTTTATGTGATATTTGAGAAGAAACAATGAAAGAAACTTTTTATTCGTTTGAAATGTACACTGTAGAGTGTGACATGCAATATATACAGTAAAGTCGTTTCATTCCCAAATGCAAACGTTTGAGCAGTGATAAAAAGGCAAAAATGGTGAAATTAATTTTTTAAAATGATGCTAGAATACGTCTTACACAAAGCAACGCACAGAAAGTTGTCAACTACAGAATGTGAATGCAAAGCAAAATACAATATATATGTCAAAATTTCCAGACCAGCTTTGTAACTTAAATGGTATCGTTAACAAATAATTCAATTTAATTTTGAATAGAACAAAAATGATACAAAAATTTAAGGTGTTGTAATTAACTGATACATGCAGTATGTAAAACGAAAAAATGAGATAAATTTATAAATGTGAGTAAAAGCATAATTTTAAAATTCTTGTATAAATGATATCATTTTCGAATTGAACGAATAAAATGCGTTAGCTGCACAAGCAAATTTGCATTGTTTATTGTTACAAAATGTTTTTAATCACAAGAGGATAGTATTTAATCAAGTTTGTGGGGCACAAGAGGAACTTTGTAAAAGTATAATTTATGTAAATATGCATTCACCTCATAATTATAATTATTTGCCTCCTAGAGCATGACACCCTGAGCTGCAATGACGTTGATCGTGGTAATAGAGTACAGCAGTATATGTACGATAAGCAGCATCCTTTTATGTTCACTACACGGTGTGAAGCAAAATATGATTGAAATTACACTTGAGGTTTGAAGTTTAAAATAAATCATTTCAGAAAATGAAGTGTTATTGGTGATTATCATCGTTGCCTTCATGGAAATAGGGTATACTTTCAAAAAATTTGTATACCATGTAGTAATGGCATACAGTTTCTCAAAACGTTGTCACTAGGGTATGCGTTGATGCAACGATAGAGATCTTGTGTGCTTTGATTGATGGTTAAAAAGAATTTTATCTTAATCTACTGACTCACTTCAATGAATTTGATTTCAAAAGAAAGGAATTATGTATTGATCATTTTTCTGCTTTCAACTTTTCGATAACTTGCGCTTTATACACTCGACAATGTGAATAGATATTTCATTGAATGATTTTGGGAGTAGTGAAAAGAGCACTCGTTAAAAATATTACCATACTTCCTCACTTACAGGACATATCCTTATAAAGTGAATACGACTAATTTTCCTTATAACCTAAATTATAAGTAAATGTCGCCATAGAGTTTTAATGTCAGGTCAGACTAGACCAACTCTCGGTTTTTTGAATCTGGTTCAATTCGCTTCATAAGGACATGTGCTTAAAAGTGAGGATGTACGGTACATAAACGTATCATTATTCATTTTTGTGGCGGAAATGCATATCCGCAGGGACTAACGCATTCAAATCGATCAAAATTCCATTTTTGTTTTTATGTGTTCCTAGTTCCGCAAGTAGAAATTTACATCGAAAGAAGCTTGTTCGTTAATTAAATATTCTACTTGGAATGCAGTATATTACGAAAAGCGCTGAAATGTACACACATGTATATAAAAAAACGATCGTAAAATTTGTCCCATTGTCAATAGAAGTAACTTTCAAATATCTATTTGAAACTAAATCTCTGATCGATACTGTATGTACAATAATGTAGAGAAGGTTAGTACTATATTAGTATTGAAAACCTTTTCTACATTTGAAAAATTGGACGAATTCTGCTCTCACTTGAATCACTTTTCGTTCAATTTTTAAATGAACTTTCTTAAGATAAGCTTTCATTAAACACATCGGCACATTACAACATATAATTAGCAATTACTTGAGTTCCTTTAATTGATGTACTTAGCAGTGGATGTAAGTGTACTTTCTTTCTTTTATGCTTATCGATTAATTTTCTCTTTTTACACCAAGTTTAACAAAATACATATCACATGAAACCAAGCATTCTACTTCATCCGAAACATAGTAATTTCACTTTCTACTGTTTGCAGTTTGAAGTCACGTTTCATGATGCAAATCAAAATTTATAGACAAACATTATGAAGAGAAATTAAATGATTTAGGGCTTTGCGTGACATTACATTTTTATAATCTACTTATTCACTAAACATGTATATGTATAAAAAATGAAAACAAATATAAAAATACAAATTTCAATCATTTTTGTAAGATTATTTATTTTCGAAAATTTATTATTATTTGTTTCCTTGTTCTGTTTGTTGACTGATTTTTTCAAAGTTTAATTCAAATGTTGAGTTCATATGAATAAAGTAAATACTGAACTCTTCTTTATTCAACGTTTGTGAATTATTCAATTCACAGTGACATTCAATACATTTGGGACTTGTAATTATTAGGTTATAAGCCGAATGCATTCGCGTACGGTAATTAGTGCAACCAAATACAATTCGTCAAGTAATTACCTGCTGCAAGGCTTGCACAGCATTCTACATTGTGCACATTAAAATTCTGTCGTTGAACATTATTTCTGAAGCTTCTCATTCAGTTGAAGTTCAAAAAACAAGACATGAATATCAAGTGCCAAATTGGACGTTGAGAGAGCCAATTTGTGTAAAAAAATATTTAATAATCTTAAAAGATAGTACACAACAGTGCACAAAAAATAAATTTATCATTAATATTTTTTTATTATTAAGTCTCAATGGAAAACATTCACAACCACAAAAACGTCAAATTTAAACCTAAAAATCTTTCATATACAATCTAACTTCTATGAAGTGATGCACTTGGTACTCTTAAAATTGTGTCACTTTATGGAATTGGCACTTTATAAAATTAAAATTGAATACACCACAGTACAGATGGTTTGGAATGTTTTTGTTACATCTGTAACCTCTGTAAAGTGCCACTGCACAAAATGACAGTTTTCATTAAGTGATAAAACATTCAAAACCATCTTTATACAATTTTAATTTTAAAAAGTGACAATTCCATAAAATGACACGATTTCAAGAGTCCCAAGTGTGTCACTTTATAGATAGACTGTATATTATAAATTGAATCGCACTTCGTTAAAAAACAATTTTTAAAATGTGGCCATTCTGTTTGCGAAGCATTAGTTTCAATCATTAAAGTACATAAATAAGACTTTGAAAGCAGAGGAAATTTGAAATGAAATTTGACAAGCAAAGCGGCAAAAAGTAAACACAAAATTTGAGTCTTTTAAACACTCATGTGTAGAGAGTATTCAATTTTAGAGGTGCCACTTCAAGTGCATTAAAATTTTCGCTATGAATATAAAAATGATTTTTTCGAAAGTGTTGAGCTATATTTAGAAAGCACTTAATTTAATATCACTTAATTCAGAGGTTCGAACGTCGACGCGTTAAAATTGTTTTTTTTTTTTTGTAATGCGTAACAAAAAGAAGGTCCCTTCACTAACAGCTGTGCAACTTTCGTCGCTTTATTTTCTGAGTTCAATTTTTCAAATCATTCTTTTGTTGTTCGACAAAAAACGTCAAATTAGAGTTCAAATGTGAAGTTTATTCGAGAAAAGCAGTTGCACATAATTAATGATTTCTTTGCTCACCAGCTTTACCTTATATTCAGTGAGATTTTCTTGGTTCTTGTTTACATTTGTGACTTGTGTTCAGCAGTGTTTACTAAGTAACTGAACAAGAAATGAATGTTGAAAGTGACGTCTCAATGACTTCCATTGAAGAAGACATGGATGCGTTCAATAACTTCGTCTCACTTCCTTGTGAACTGTTGTCGTTGATCCTCAGGTTGCTGGACACTAAAGATTTGTTGGTTTGGCGCTCTGTATCGAAATCAACGCAATTGTTGACGGATTTTCTTGTTCGAAATCGCAAGCATGAATTAATATTTAACTACTCGAATGAAATGATATCGAAAGAGCAGCTCAACTTTCTTTGTTCGTACTTCATAAAGATTAAGAAGCTTAGTGTTGCAAACCCAAATATCCGTTTCGATGACATCGTTAATGTATATAAGAAAAAAATAAGCGGCTTAAGTTTCCTTGAAATTGGTCATTTAACAACGTGTACAGATATGAATATTCATTGGATATCATACTGCTTTCCAAATATAACAACACTTGTGTTAACGTGTGTACCTATCAACGACGAAAGTGTTGCAAATTTATTCCGAACTTTGCCTGCCCTGAAGACTGTTGAATTAGATCGAGTCAGCATTACGGGCAAATGCTTCAGTGAACTCAGCTGTAGTGTTACAAATCTGAATTGGACACTTCATGGAGAGATTGAAATATGCGACGATATATCCTTTTCAAAAAACGGTGTGGGCAGAATCGAAGAATTCTCATTTCAAGTTGCAGGTTCTCAAGAAGAAGACAGAGTAAATATTGCTTCTGTAATAGCTCGAGACATGCGTAATATTAAATGTCTGAGATTGCTAGACATGTGGGTTTTGAATGATATTCATCAATTATGTTTATCAACAAATTTGCAAGAACTCGATATTCGCGTGTCAGAAGTCTTCGGAGACTATGGTTTTGAGAGACCCATATTTTCACTCAGAAAATTATCGTTCGATATAATTAACTTAAATGAAGTTAATTTATTGACTTTTTTACTCAACTTTCCGTACGTCGAAGACTTGTCACTATTCTTCTCAATTGGTTGTGAAGTGATTTTAACAGAGGACATAATTCAAGCTTTGTTAGACTTGAGAAAATTGAAAACACTTTCGTTTGAAGATTCCAACTATGAAAGTGAAGAGTACTTTATATTTGAAAATGCGCCGGAACACGCATTGATCAGATTGCTTCACTTGTTAACTGGAGTGACAAAATTTACAATAGTTCTTGGCAACGCGTTCACAAATCAAAATTACGATCTAATTGAATCAGCGATCGAAAAGCTTAAATCAGAAAGACCGCAAGTATTGTTCACAACTGATTTCGTGTAATCGTTCGAGAAAATGAAAAAAGACATAAATTAATTTCTCTGGTGATTACTGTGCAAATTGTAATTAATTAATAAATAAATAAGAACAAAAATGAAAAGAAATGACACTTCATGAAAGTTACAAGAAAAGCAATTTTTTGCGAGAAAACTGTTTTGACAAAACGAGCACATTTTTATATCCTTCTCACAATCAATCAATTTCATTGAACGCTTTTGTTTCCATTTTGTCGTTCGATAAGAGCGCTGGCAATAACTTGCGAATGCATTGGAAGTGAAAAGTGTTTCACCTCTTTGCAAGGTCTCATTGAGTATATATTGTATCGACTTCTGTTTGATTTAAGCAGCTTTTGGCGGTGAAACTTTCGTTCGTCACGTTTTGCGCATACAAAATAGATTTTCAAAAACTGATAAAAGTATTTGTGATGCGAGAGATGAGATCTGCAAAAGTTTTTTAGCGTTTGCGCATCGCAAAGGAAGAAATGGAGACCAACGAACTTAATCAGGAACTGGATAATCCTTCGACAGTCACTAGAGCAAAGGTAATTATTGTTGGTGCGGGAATAGCCGGTCTATCAGCCGCAGTGAAGTTATATGAAAATAACGTTAAAAGTATACTAATTCTGGAAGCGTTGCCAAGAATCGGAGGTCGCATTCATACAGTTGCATGTGGTAAATGAACATTGTTCTTTCATTTCTAAAATATCACATTCTTTGCGACCAGGAAAAGGATTTATCGAATTAGGTGCGTCTTGGCTGCACGGCGAATATGGCAATGTTTTATACGAAATTGCCAGAGATAAACATTTAATTGGTGACCCACTTGAAGAATCCAGTGTCGAAGGCGAGGGACACTTCTGCACAGATTACGGACAACATTTGGACGACGAAGCAGTAAAAGATGTGATTATGGTACTCGAAGGCATTAAAGAGGATTTGTCAAACGGCTGTTACGCCGATAAAAAGATGTCCGCTGGAGAAGTGTTCAAATTGAAATTTCAAGAATACATCGACGACAAAATGAGTCCATTTCACGACTTGACCATTCTTTGGGGACTCTTTAATTGGTACATGAAATTCGAAAAGATCGATAATGCGTGTAGAAGTTTAGACGACGTGTCAATAAAGACGTATTCGGAATGGTCTGAATGCGAAGGCGTACAACTAATTAACTTTAAGACCGGCTTCCAGTCGGTTGTCAATCTTTTTGCTCAACAATTGCCGTCAAGTGTTATACGCTTGAATACACCTGTGATTAATGTTGACTTCTTTGAGGAATGCGTGCGCGTAAACACCGAAAGCGGCGATCGATACGAATGCGAGTATATATTGCTCACCTGTTCACCTGGTTTTCTCAAAGAAAATTTGCACTCTCTGTTTACGCCGGCGTTGCCTCAACGTAAAGCGGATGCAATTAGAAGTGTCGGCTATGGCACAATCAATAAGATTTACCTTCAATTCGAGAAACCTTTTTGGACTAAATCGGATCTCGGATTTCAATTAATATGGACGAGTGAAGATCACAAAGATTTACCGAAATGGGTTTACGATATTTCTGGTTTCGACATTGTAAAAGGTCAGCCAAACTTCCTATTGTGCTGGATTGGAGGCGACGGAGCTGAAACTGTTGAGAATGAAAGCGACGAAGTTGTTGGTTTATCTTGCACGAAAGTACTGCAAATGTTCCTCAAAGATTTATGCGTCCAAAATCCGACAAAAATAATCGCTTCCAAATGGAAGAGTAACAAGTATATTCGTGGTGCATACAGCCACGGAAGTGTTAAATTTGACAAATTGGGTTTAACGCACGAGGATCTTGTTGAGCCCATATCGAAAGAAATACGGATACAAGGAACGGTTGTGACTAAACCAGTGATACTTTTTGCCGGCGAAGCGACGGTTCGCAACTACTACTCTACTACTCACGGTGCCCTGTTGTCTGGTATGCGCGAAGCTCAAAGAATCATCGATTCAATTGAAAAGAAGTGAATATAAATATTCTCTATTTTCAGATTTCTATTTTGCAGTTTCGATTGAGTGCTCCTTTATTTTCGTTTCTCTCAAACTATGAATTAACTCTCTTTAAAAGTATTCTCAATGTTCTCGCTAAGCATTTGCAAATTTCGAGAACACTTCGAATTCTGTCCATTATTAATTCGCCTTTTCTAAATTATCAACAATATTTAAGAAGTGATTATCGGCCGCAGTAATCTGTTCGAACTGTTCGCAGAATCAACACAAAGTCAGTATTGAACAGAGAACGCAATTCAATAACATTAATTCACAATTTCATTGTTGATTTGCATTGAGTTGGAAGACCATCTGCGAGAAAAGTCCGAATACAACTGATCTACACTGATATCTCTGAAAATTCGTTCTGTTCTCTCGTCACGTTAAAAAATCGTTGGACGGTAAACAGAAAACATCGAAAAATTCGGTCAACAATTGTTACTTCGTAACTATAATGAATCTAAAAAACTGTTTCTTTTCTTAATCAATGAAATACTTTGCTTTTGTTAACGCTGCAATTTTGGCACTTGAGTATCGAAAACAAAAGCACACTGCGACTCAGCCTAAAGGCTGAGTTTCTTTAAGCAACCACTGATATCCATGTGTGCGTCCCTGTTCCTTCAACTCTTTGCCGATAACTTCTCTACACTGTTGATGATAGTTGTCCAACCATTCGATCTGCCAAATACAAATGTAAATAAATCACTCACGAATAAATCTATTATTACCTCTTCAGACGTAAGCAACGAAGGATCCAACAGTTTTGTCTGAATTGGCACGAGTGTAATAGTATCGAATTTTAAAAAGTTTGTGTCTCCAAAATTATACTAAACAAACGTTAAACTAAAATTAAAGTTGCCTTTTACTCAAACTAACCTTTGTCTCTGCTTTCTTAACCAAAACCAAACTTTCAATGCGAATACCAAACTTGCCATCTTCATAATAACCGGGTTCATTAGACAATATCATTCCTTCTTGTAACCCAATGTCATTCGGTCGTTGACGCGGCGATATTCCGATTGGACCTTCGTGGACATTTAGAAACACTCCGACTCCGTGACCAGTACCGTGCCGGTAATCTAACCCAACGTCCCATAACGGTTTCCTGGCATAACTATCCAAACTTGTTCCTTTTGCTAATTTCGGAAATATTGCGAGGGCGAGAGCAATGTGCCCTTTAACAACACGAGTGTAACATTCTTTCTCAAAATCGGAGGGAGTTCCAAAATGTAAAGTGCGCGTAACATCAGTCGTACCGTCTTTAAACTGGACACCACAATCACAAAGAATAATTTCAGAAGTTGTCAGCTGACGGTTAGTATCTTCAGTGGGTTTATAATGTATGACTGCAGCATTTGGTCCGGATGCAAGTATAGTTTCAAAACTTGGTCCGACGTAGTCTTCTTGAGACCTTTAATGTATTTTTGCATAAATAAACAATGAAAATTGCTGCTTCGTTACTTTCTAATCTCTTCCAATTTATCGACAGCGATCAGCTCAGTCACGTCTCCACCTTTCGTTACCTGATCCTCAAGCCAGGCGTAGAATTCGCACAACGCAACAGCGTCTTTAATCTGAAAATAATAGACTCTAAGATCAGATAGCAATATTAAGAATCGCTTACGTGTGCTAAACGCATTCGCTCAACTTCAATATCATTCTTCATTGTCTTCTTAATGAGCACCGGATTCGAATCAGAAATTCGTCTCGTTTCAGGAATTAGGGTGACTAGACTATGGCTCGATTGATTGCTAACCCATATTTTGCCTGTATTCTGCGACACATACCACTTCAAAAAGTCTAATATTATTTTATACGGGCGAAGTTCAACGGAGAGGCCATTTTCTTGACACGGAGAGTTATTTAAATGAAGATGCTTTAATGACTCAGCAGTTAGCTTCATTTCGTCGACGAATAAACTGAAACAAGTACACAATTAATCCATACTAAATGTCACACAGAAATGCTTACTAAACGTTGTCCAAAGTGATAACCGTGTAAGCATAAAATACAGGATTAAAATCAATATCAGAGCCTCGCAAATTAAACAGCCATGCAGTCTCATCCAGTGCAGATAAAACAACAGCAGACGCTTTTTTCTTCTTCATCTCGTCTCTAACGTAACCGATCTTCTTTTGCCACGTTTCACCTGAATATGACAGTGGTAATGGGAATATTGGAGCTGCCGGTGGAGCCGGTCTATCTTCCCAAATTACATCAATTAAATTTTGAGCGACTGCAACCAACTGGTTGCCACCTGACTCTAATTGTTGCGATAACGGCTGCCATTGACTCTGTGCAAGAATCATACCATCAACACCGACGCGGCTGCCATTCGGTAAAACTTTGTTTAACCATTCGCTTTGCGAAGGAGTATCAGGTAAACCGTCACGCATCAATGTCCAATTCTGACCCAACTGTTTCTCGGCTTGTAAAAAGTAGCGACCATCAGTCCAAAGAGCAGCATCGTCTAATGTGATTACAACAGTGCCCGCAGAACCAGTGAAGCCGGATATAAATGCAAGACGTCTATCGCTATTCGATATGTATTCGCTTTGATGAGCATCGAATGATGGAATGATATAAGCTTGTATCGCCTCCGAAACGTAATTCGAATTTTTCATTAAATCTCTAAGCTTTTTCAGCAATTGACCGGTATTTTTAATGGCCATATTTAGTGGCTGTTCGTCCGAAGAATCACTCAAATAATCAACTATAAAATAAGTGTTTGGTCAATATGATTGTCAATACTTTTGTCCCAATGTTCAAGCAACAATGAATGTGATAAAGAGATCAGAATTCACGGACTTTTGTTTATCAATAAAGACACACAATTACAAACATCCCGGAAAACAGAACATTTCAGATTTGAAATTCAGAACACACAAAACTGAACCATTTATACACTTTGTCATACTATATTCCCCAAACAGAATACACGGAATAGCCCACAAATTTTGATCTCCGACAAAATTCAAAAGCGAATTTAAGTAATGTTTCACTTTTGACGACCAGGAAATGTTATTAAATGTCAGAAGTCATACAACTAATAATCAGGACATGCCAAAATGCGCAAGTAATTCAAATTTACTACGAACCGCTCTAAAAACGTCTAATGTCCACTAAGAGCGCTAAAATCGTCCAAAGAACACTACGATTTTATTTTCTGCGTCGAACAGAGCGTAAAAGGGAAAAAATCACATCCAACTTCCGGCGATTACCATGCGAACTGTCAAAGTAATTTAAATTACTAATTACCACTAATATTCGCTACGCTACGAGCGCTAAAACCGTCGAATAAAATAACTACGAATCGTTTGAGTAGCGAACGAAAATGAAATTGTTTGAAATTGTAAAAGATCGTTGCAAACCTCCTGCAAGCAGAGACGGTCTAACCATTGATCTTTCAAGTGACTCGAGTGAAGTGCCACTCAAAGAGGCCACTGAATTCGCGAATGCAGCCATTTGATGATTGCCACTCGCGACAGCCAAATACTTGAGTGTTTCGGTGACGATCGCAGGTAATGAAACGGCCGCCGCTGCGGCGGCATTTTGAGCATTCAGCACATCTTGTAAAGCTAAATTTGACGGCAAACGACACGTCGACTCTAAATGTTGTCCGATTGAAGGTGCGCCGGACGAAACGCTTGGCGAGAAGACGTTCGCGTTACTCGTGCCATTCTTAAGCGAACCTTCAGGCGGATGATTGTGCTTGTTGTTCGCTTTTTTCACACGAGTATTAACAGTTACAGCTCTCCCTGGACACTGACGGTCGCGCGAACACCTCCAGTAAACAGTGCCGTCCTTACCGTCTCTCACTTTGTTGTATCTGTGGCCTTCGAATACTAACGCGACTCCTCCCCTCTGAGTCGCCACATACTGACACTCCATTAGAATTCAACCATTTACCGAAAAATACGATGTGAAACCAGAATTGTTTACTGATTTTACAGAGAATTTTCAGTTAGCAATTGGCTTCGTTCACTGCTTCCTCAAGCAAAGGGACGAATTTCGAATTATGACTAAACACACTTCAATCGCCGGTCTTATCGGTACGAATATAGTGCGCAACAATTTCTTTCAATTTTCTGACAGCAAAACAGCGAAATTGCAAACATTTAATCTATTATTATAATGCAATTTCTAAAAATGAATAATTGCTTTGCTTTCGCGAAAAGAAAACGGTTTCAATTTCAAAACGCGTTGCGCAAAGAAAATGTTTAAAGTAAAACTTCACTAATCGATTCGAAAACAACATTAAATTCAGTTACACGAAGTTTGAAAAGGCAAAGTTTACAATTATATTTACAAAGTATTTAATTTCATTTCAAAAATGAATCAAAGGCTGTGGCCGCATATTTGTTCTTCTTATGAACCGCTGTAATAAATAAACATAAACGTCAAGAAAAGTAAGCGATATAAGAATGCAATAAACTTTTATGATGAATTATGTTCAAAGTGGACATTAGAACGTTATTCAAATGTTTTGCTTGAATTACTTTCACGCAAAGAGCAAATATTTGCGCAAACACTTGTTGTTTGTGGACACTAAATTATCGATTATTTTCTTATTTGCATTGTTGTGTAAACAAAAAGAACGAGTTTCGCAATCAATTAATTGATTTATTATTAAACGTCTCCAATAAAAGTGTGTGTGTGAGAGAAATGTGAAAGCCTT
>NCKV01001115.1:0-11697 GCA_003675905.2 Leptotrombidium deliense
ATGGAACAATATTGCAAAATATGCCGAAAACGACACCCTTCGCAGCCAATTCATCAACACCGCGAAGCACATCGTAATTTCTCTTAAACAACTAAATAATCATCATCACTAAATGAACTAACAAAACTAGGTCGTATACATTAGCGACCTTAGAAGATATAGGGTGACCAGGCCTATACAACATTCTTAGGCAAGGCTGTTATTATAGGCCAAGGTCACACAAGGTTAAGGTCACACACAAATAAATATTTTAAATTGAAATTGAAGGACATGCCAAGGTCACACAAATAAATACAAATTTTGAATTGAAGTTTTTAGAATTTTTTTTTTGAAAATGTTACAGACCCAGTTCGAAAAAAACACACTCATATTTTGAAATGAAGTTGCATTAAAATATTTATTACTTATCACAATCAAATTCATCGTTTACAATTTTGGAAACAATATAGTCATTTAAAAATGTATTTTTTGAAAACAAATATATAAAGTTTTTGAAAGAAACTTTGCGACACATGTAAATAGAAAATAAAACACAATAATGACCACAAGTAAAAGACATTTTGTTTGTTGATTGAAGTGTTATAGCATTATATTTACAGCTTATACAGTAATAATTAATTATTGCTGATATCTGATGAACTAATGGTGGTAACCCATATGAATCGAAATATATTCCTTTTCTATTTCTTTTCACGTAGAGAGACACCCAATGCTCTCCAGGATGTGTTTTTCCCGCCGTGTTTATAATGATTATGAATGGCGCCACTAAAGTTGAAGGAACGTTATCACAAGGATATGTGCCTTTGAATAAAGATTCGTCCTTTAGGATACAATTTATTTGATTCGTATTCATAATCAGTTATAATTTGTTAGGGCATTTCTTTCCTTATTAATGTATATTTCATTATCGTACTCGCAATATAGGAGCGCTGTAACTGCTGTGGTTAATGCTGTTTTAAATCGAAGTTCTGCTCTTAATATTCCATTTGTCGCTTGATTGATATATCCAGACTTCATATAACCATCGGAATAATCCCGACTGAAGTTAAATCCGAAAATGACATTTCCTCCCTTATAGTTATCCCTATTTATTGGCAATTTTGCAAATGTATCATAATGATTTGCGACTTTGATGAAATCGCTGAGCTCCCTCATAAAAAAATTGTTTGAAAAATCCGGCTCATATGCAATTGACGGATACTGCTTCCCATTAACATAAAATGCCAAATAAATTAATCCAAAATCTTGAAAGTTAAAAGGGTTTTTCATTACATCTCCCAAGTATGCCTTATTTTCAACCAAAGCTAAATAAACTTTGTTAGGCAAATTACCAATAACAATATTTTCTAGAAATGCATTTATACTCCCACTGGAAATAGTGAATGGTTTAACTTCTTCACGAGTAATAGAATAAATACACGGTGATATTTCCAGCGCTTTGTTATGTGCAACAACAATATCTGGCGTAACTTTATATTTGACAACATTTAAAAAGCATTCTTTGAGCTTGAATGAAGGAACATTTTTGTCATCGTTTGTTAGCAAGCAAAAGCTTGAATCATTCAAAAGAAAACGAAGCTTAACTTTGCACCCACCTAGTATACACTTATGTTGCTGTAAAAAGTCTGTATGTATTTTGCCAATCAGTTGAACAATTTTTCCATGTTTTACTGCTGTAGTCGACGTTGGAATGAATTCCGTTATTCTTGTGGATACAGCCTTATCTTTATCATTGGTTTTTTTCAAATCGGCGTTGTCAAAAAGAGCTGTAGTGAGCCACGAGGTTTGTGCATTTTTTCCAAAGTTAATAACAGCATCAAAATAAGCTCTATAAGCATATGTTTGCGGTGATAACGTCACTTGTTTATCTCCTATTTCACAATCAACAGATTTAAACATAGAAGCTAGAAAATAATTCACGGGGGATACATTGAGCCAGTCAGCGGATACATCTTTAGTTATGCTTATTTGACATTTTACATTAATTTCAGTTTCACCTAGCGAAATATATTCGTCAATTGCAGATGGAATTATAAACTCTATTATTTGCGATGAGTCTATTGGGGCTAATGGTCTAACAATAGATTCCATACGACTCTCTACAGATGTTTGCGTTGGAGAAGAACCGAATAAATCAAATTCAGGTAAGGGTACAACACTCATTTTATTTATGATAGAAAATCGAATTTTTTGACTTTCGAAATATTTTTACGTTTACGTAATGAATAGTTGCTTAGAGGCTTTATTTTTGATTTGCGTTTTTTGTGTGGCTTCTTTGATGACCGCTTAGTAACTGACTTCAATTTAGTTTTTCTTTTCCTTTTATACGATAGTCCATCTCCTTTTTGCATTGTTTTCATGAAGGAACCTGCTGCAGTTGCACCAATTCTTGCAATATCATCAGCCAGGGGTTGTCCTGCTTTTAGTCCAGGAGCTCGTAATATATTAGTTGTTGTATCAAGTAGCGTTTTTGGTGAAACAGTTTTCGCAATTGTGCTGAAAATTGGTACTATTGCTTTCGAAACCAGTGAACTAAGGAATCCGTACCCCTTTTGATACCGTAATCCTTTGAAGCCTGGAATGCCTTTTCCTATTTGACTTTGATAATAATTAATATAAGGATTAATCATGTTTCATTTCGCGAAAATGAAGTGTAACGATGCACGTTCCAAATTCAAATGCAATATTTTTGTCAAACAGGTCTTTTATATCAATTTCAATTATTTGAATTTCATTGCAAATAAGTGGGTAATACTCCAGTCGATCGAATTTAAGAACAATGTGATCAGAATAATTAGTGTTAAGTGGAACGTCAATGATAGCAAGAATATTGGCAGATATATTACCAACACGAGTAGGAAAAACAATGTTAGAATAAATCAAAATATCTTGGTACAACATTTCAATATACGTAGGAGATTGTGCTTTAAATGTTAACGATTTTAAATCGAACAAATGACCAATTGAATAAATTTTATCAAATGCGGGTTTATTCAATTCATCCTCTGCTTCTAAAGCAGCGTAGTATTCAGCTTTCTTTTCTCCAACTTTTCTGTTTAATGGAAAATATTCCTCTTCAGTAAACTTATCTGCTTCCAATCTGTGAGGGTCCACAGTCCCTTTTGTTGCTTCAAATAGTTCTCCTTGTTTAAACAATTTTCGATAATCTGTGTTATCAAACGTTGCTTCATATTCTTTGAACTTCAACATTTGTCCCAAAGTATCAAAAAACTGTACAACATATGTCTTGCTATAAATTCCATAACCAGTTTTCATATAAAAATGTTTAGTGGTATAATCGTAATAGAGCACTGGAGGAAGTGATGTTTTCGTATTTTGTTCAATTTCACGAAACGCTTGCTCTACACGTCCGTTAACATAATTCAAAAGCTCCTCCTCTGAATTCACGGTTGTTGCACGTATAACGAATCTAACGTCTCTTTTATCGGTGAAATTCCACATTTGCCGAATGATACAATTAGAGTCTCCGAATGATTTCCAACTTTTAAAAAAAGAAATTCGACTAAGGGCAACTTCCCATTTGCCCTTCACAATAATTGGTTCATGCAATAAGGTTTTAAAATTTGAAATTTTATTATCAGGAAAACTAGGATCATTACTAAATAACAATACAGGAAATGATTTCATTGCAACGTTTAACATAAGTGATTGCGGAAATGAAAAAGCAGAGTTTATATACGCTTTCGATGATTGTAGAGTTGGCTCAAGGTGATCCACTGTTTGCTTAAATTTTTACCGCGATGCCGTACAAGCTTTTCAATTTTTCCTTTCCTCCTACGTGTACCGATTACTCGATCTATTCTTCGTATTTCATTAGGAGCGACTTGCTGTAATTCTGTACCATAAAAACGTCTTTCCAACATCACGTCATTATTACCGATTTCATACATAGTTCCTAAGGGCCGGTCGATAACCCTTTTTATAACATAGACATCATCTGTCCATTTTCGTTTATATCCTTTTCGGAATGGTGTTTTTTCAAAAATCACTCTAACATTATCACCAATTTGGAAAAGCTGTTTTTCCTCCGTACAGTGATTTATAGATTTATTGAATAAATTGTTAAAAACCAGTTTTTGATTGTTTTCGTTTACTTCGTTAGGCGCCATTTTAATCGAAGAATGATATGCATTATTATAGCTTTGCATAATTTCCTGTAGAACGTCAACATATCGCCGTGTGCTAAATGCAGTGAAAAACTTGAACATTTTACTCTTAAGTGTTCGGTGAAATCTCTCAATTATCGAACATTTGAATTGTTCATTGTAACAAATTATATGTTCAACATCTACAGAGGTTAAAAAATTCATAAATTGCATGTTAATAAATTCTTTTCCCTGATCTGTTTCAAACTTTTGAGGCTTGTGAAGCTTGAAAAGAGTTTCCAAATTTTCGATCACAAATTCCGGTGTTTTACGTTTCATCGGAAATATCCATGCTTTCTTCGAAAAACAATCAATACAAGTGAGTAAATATTGAATACCAGAATTTTCAGATTTATACTTTTTTAAATCTGCGATATCGCACTGAAATAATTCCAAAGGTCTTGTTACAAAAATACGATTTCTTTGATTGATAACATTAACAGACTTGTGCAAATAGTGTGAAGGTTGTCGCTGAAGCCAATTATCGACAAACTCTTTTTTGATGAAAGGAAAGTATAGCTTCACATGATCGAAAAGCTTTGCAGTTGTAGAAAATGATTGTGGATGTGAAATGTTATAATAAATACTTTTCAAATATTCTTCCACATCGGTTTCTTTTGGCATTTTGCAGGCAATGATATGCGTTGCGTTTTCCGATTTTTCAAAAAGTAATCGTGATATTTTATACTATTTTTAGATGTTTTTCCAGAAGATGATGGTCGAAGAAGTTGATGTCTCGGTGCTTTGATTTCGTTTGAATCTTTGCTGGTAGCAATATATGTATTTATTGACTTTGTGTGAATGAGATTATGAGGAATATTAGCCTCCTTCAAAAGTTCACGAAAGTCCACTGATCCATACGGATAATTGTAATCATCTTTTAACATTGTTAATAATTCTACAATGTTAGATCCTTTAATAAATTGATGAGCTGAATTTCGAATTTCAAGTTTAGCATTATAGCCATTTATTTTAGCTAAATACAGTGCAACAATCAAAATGTCTTTGAGGAATGATGGATTTGATTGTTTTATTGAATCCATATTTTGAGGGTTTGCAATATATTTACGAAAAGATGACATTCTTCATGAGCGCCCCTAACGCTGTTGCTGCAGCGGGGATTAAAAAAGGTAAAACCCCTCCACTTTGAACAATCAATGATGCACTGGGTTTGTTTTTAGCTAACTTTCTGATAAACGTTTGATGTTTTAAAAGTCCTTGTTTTTTTTTTGTTTCGACACTTTAACGTTACCTTCTAGTAAGTTTACAGCAATTTCTTTCAAAGTTTTCGAAATATCTCTGTCAAATGATATTGATTTTAAAACCTTATTTCTTTTATTAGGATTTTGAATTTTAGATATATAATAAAGCAAATTAATATACTGTTGAAGCTTTTCTTTTTTCATTTCTCCATGTAAACTATCGTCCTAGAGCGATCTGTTATATTACTTCGAAGTCGGTAAGCTTCTGGTGTTGTTTGCTTGAGATCAACTAATATATAGCCATACGGATGCTGCGTAACATCTTTAAATACATCTGAGAAAAAACGACGATTTTTTGGAAATAACTGACGACCGAAATAATCAATTTGCGACAAATCACGTCTATTATTGAGAATGATAATATACGAAGCGTTTAGCGAAATAGTCCTCAGTTGCCGACTTTTGTAGAATAAATTCTGAATTAATAGAAATACAGAAAATTTCATATGATGCGACTTTTTCGTGAAGAATTCAGCTAAAACATTATCGTCACATGCTTCCGCCATAAGATCATCAATTACAACAATGTCGATATTATTTTCAGTCAAAATTACGTCAGTAGGAAGGACGTCATCAAATATGACTTTTATATTCTCTTCGAAATTTATGTCCTTAATTGCTTCCTTTTGACCGTACACCCATAATAAATTGATTTCATTTTTATTAATATTACTAATATTTGTCAGTGAATTGATAATGTTAATAACTAAAGTTGTTTTTCCAGAAAAGGAGGGTCCAGCAATAATGCATGAAAATGGATGTTTCAATTCGATCACTTTGAAATCAAGTGATTTCAACGGAATCGAATCCATTAATGAAGCAAAACATTCTAATGCAATCTATTTATTCAACAACGAGAAATTTTTACAATATAATTTTCTGACGATTGATAACAGATTTTCGGCAAAGTGGACATTTGCGAACTGCGTGATTCAAGCCACACTTGTCACAACAGCAACAGTGTCCGCAAGGAAAAAAAGCAATATTTTTTTCCATCTCGGAACATATGCAACAGAGCATTCTTTTAGTCGCTTCAGTCATTTCCAAAGACGGAGTTATCGCTATATTTCCCACATTTTCCTTTTTCATAAAGCGACAGTTTGGATTTTGAGCTTTGTGAAATTCATCAACATCAGAACATTTGTCCCATACAGCGACAACCATATTGCAAAAAGCACATTGAGTAAAATCAGAAACCAACAAATGAAAAAATCCACTTGCTGCCAAGTCATTTGATTTAGGAGAATCCCTAGGCCAGCCTGCAAACGTGAATGTTTCCAATCGTAGCTTTTCGTATTTCATAGAAATTCGATACGATTTCGAGTCTAGCATAAAATCATCATTAACATTAGGAATTCGGACGTAAGTGGTTATGGGGACACACAAATTAGGACCATTTCGCAATTCTGTTTTACAAAACTGAAGTGATGGATTGAATATTGAGCTATCAGTAAACACAGTATTCACGTCATCTGGATCAATAATCACTTCAGTACTCGGCACCTGAACTTGAATATTCATTCCTGTTTGTAGAGTTGATCTTGTATTCGGTGTGTGAAGAGAAAAATCTTGTTTTTGAAGGAATGCACACCACGGTCTTTCAGCTTTGTGCATTGCATGAGCACTTTTTCGAGGATAATTCCAGTTATAAAAGGAAATGCCACAGCTGAAGCACGTTGCAACAGTAGAATAACCACTGTAAAAAAATCCAGCTTCTGCTAATTCGATAGCAGGAGGTTCGGTGAGTGGCCAGTTTTTGAACGTTGCTAAACGTATACTCATAAATTTTAAATATGCATGTCGAACATAATGAGAACTCATAACGCTGAAGTCAACTTTGCGTTTATTGAATAGAAATTACTACATATCTATTTTATATATTTAATCGACGTAACCAAATGGGAGTGTACTATAATTGTCACAAACACGTCGTTTGTCATACAAAAAACGATACTTTTTATTAACGTTGGATGACGATATTTGTAATTGGTTATTGGTATCGAAACGCATTTGTGGTACTTCAATCTGGTCACTTGAATTAGTCTTGATTAACTCCAGCATTGTATGGAAATTTAAAATTTTTTCGGAAGAAAAATTTAATGTTATGCCTTTAACTTTGCAGGTATATTTAAATTCTAGATTATTGTTACGAAGTTCAATTGCGTAGTTTTTAGCCCCTCCGGAAACAAATCGTGATATTTTCCAGTTACTACCGTATTTTTCTTTAATTTCGTCAGTAAGGTCGCCTAAATAATCACCAGTAATAGGCATTATTTCATCATCAGTTTGAGTGAAAATAACACTGTCTGTATCGAAGTAGAGAACACGTTCATTCAGCATTTCAAGAATTGTGTATAAGTAAAGTCTAGCCCATGCAGTTGTAAATGCGGCTATGATAACGTTGGAATGTGCTGCACTAAAAACAAAATCCTCTTTTTTGTCATATTGTACAATTATAACATTGTCACTTAGCATATGAGCATCTGTAATGCTGTACGATGAATTATCTAATAACTGAAAAAATACGCTCTCATCACTAATAATTTCGGAATTACGTAAATTTGCCTTCGCTCCATGTTTTCCCCAGTGATTGTTCGCAGCCAGCTTACCTATATTTCTCATACCGGGATTATTTTTTATTTCTTTTTTCTCTAATGTAATTCCTTCTCTCAATTTATATTGCTTTATGTATTCGTTTTTTTCAAGATCTGTCATTGATATTTTAGGCCAATCAGAGTTTTCTACTTTTATTTTCAACCAATTGTTCTGAAACTCGTCGTACAAACCATATCCATCGACGTCTTTTTGCAAACTTTTCTCGAAATGCCAAACTTCGAAAATTTCAACAATTTTATAACCCTTTTTAATTGCTTGCTTCAGTTCCTCTGTTATCCAGGTACCTATGAAACATCGTTCCTCAGTTGTATGTTCACAAGTCGATTGGTTTCTTGTGAATGTACATGTACGACAAAGGGGAAACAGCAACTTTCCTTCATGTCTGAATGGTAGAAGAGGAATGTATAAATTATTAGGTGCTAATACTTTGGCCATTATTATTCCAAAAAATTGTGTAATATTTGTGGAATCAAATGAATGTAGTATTTTGGGCTGACCTATCGGAAATCTTCCGTTTTTTTGTATGAAAGGATAAAGGCTTCGGACATCAAAATAGTGAATTGTAGTTGATGCGGTTGCTTCAGAATAAAGCTTGATTGCATTCACGCGTCCACCGTAAAAGGCATCTCTTGATACCATATTCACGAACTTCGTTTTATCTTTCAATGTGTATATGCGTCCAGTGGTCCAATCTTTCAAAAATTTGTTTTGTTTTAAAATTTCGTTCCATTTACATTCCCACATAATTATTATATTGAAATTATTCAACTTGTAGTATTCTAATTTTTCATTTGTTTCAGCGTAAAGCTGATGCATTGATTTGTGATTGAAAGGATTTTTGAAAAACCAACGTTTTTTTGGAAAGCAACGAATGCATCCATGCCATACACATCCCATAAATTCATAAGCAGTTTTTGTCGTACAATGAAATGCATCAGCAAAATATTTCCCAATTTTATATTCCCGTTCGAGTTTAATATTTTGTGTTTCGGATAAATATGTTAACCACGAATCACACATAAAGGAATATTTTCGTTTCGGTTCATATCCATTGTACGGAATGATTGGTATTTCATTTTTACGTAAATAAAATGTTCGGAATACTTCCATACAAAACATCGGTAATGTGAAGCAACGTGTAAAAGGGTCAAGTTTTGTAATTGAAATATACATTTGTCGAGTATACATGACACACGAACAAAGAATTTGCACATCCATTTCACAATATGATATTAATTCTTTTTGTAAATCAAATGTAGAACTTTTTGTTTCGTCATACCATTTATTGAACATTTCTATTTCATCACTTGAAAATGTGTCAATTGGATAAAACGATTTGTCAGGCCATTTTCCAATATAGTATAAATTTTCTTTATTATTGAACAGATATGGAAACCATAATTTTTTAACATCAGTTTTCAAACCAAAAGTTTTCGGCAGTTTCTTTAGTGGTAATGGAATAAAGTTCACGGAATCAATAAATATAAATCTTCCAATTTTCAAACGATAAATTTTATTTCCCTTTTTGATGACTTGTGGTACTTTGTTATTGTTAACCAAATATCGTAAAATGAACTGAGAGTCGTATGCTTTGGAATTATGACCAATAACATATATGTTTATTGCGTAATTCAATTGAAAACGTTTTTGGTTTTCATAAGCGTCGTTATTCAATTTCGAGAAAAGCCAAATACAAAAATCGTTGCAAGCATTCAAACCATAAAACGACCGCATATTTTCTTTGCAAAATGAGCAATTTAATAATTTTTTTTCTTTGGTATCATTATCGTAGCAAAAATCACAAATTGTTTTAGCAACACATAAGTTTGGCAAATGTGTATATTTCTCAGACTCTTCGTTTTTAACTAAACAACATTCGAAGTCATAAAATACAAACATTTTGTGTTTTTTATCTTCCTCTTGCAGTTTTTGTTTGCTTAGCTGTTGCATGTAACATTCGTGTGATGTATATTTCTGATATTTTAATTTGCAACTTGGACATTTAATATGCAAGCAGTCGTGACTATTAGACTTAACTGTCTGGAAACAATTGATACAAAACCATATTTTGTCACATAGTTGCTTTTCAATGTGTGTTCGAAAGCATAAATCATTCGCTAATTTCCTTTTACAAACTTTACAGCTGCGAGGCGAACTTTGTTCACATTTTCCATCACTGAAGCAATAGCTACATGTTTCGATACATTTATGGTCATATTTGTTCTGATATCCTTTAGCACAAAAACGACAAAAATAACTGCATTGAAGAAACGCTTTAATGGACGTTAATGCATCGCAATGTGTGTTATGTAGCAAAACAAATATATCCTTTTCTGCTTTTTGACCAACAAAAACAAATGATTTTCGCGTTAGTGAATTAGCCACGTAGAGTCGGTAGTTGTTCACAGATAAATATTTATCAAATTTTTCAAACTGCGGCGTACCACAGTAGACGTATGGTTCAACTCCAGAAGCTTGACAAAGCTGTATAGCTTTAAGGGTTTGAATACTATCCACATCGTTTTTCAAATTATTGAACTCTTGACCTTTTATGCCATCCGCATAGGCCATTGACATCACAATTGCTCTCGCACAACACAGTCCATCTTCTCGAACTTCAATTACTGACTTTGCTGATTTTTTCCAAGCTTCAAAATCAATTTCTCTGTTTATTCCTTTCTTCCCACCAGCATAAGGAACAGAAATATGTGTTACAGTGATGGCAATTTTCCCATTCAGTAAAAATTCTTTCTTTGATTGATCGATTCGCATAATTTCGGCCAACACTAACGACGGTTCAAAATTTTTCACTTTGACGAAATTAATTGCAATATCGTTATCGAGATTTGGATTAGATATGCTAACGCATATAAAGTCATCTGGTTTGCTATCTTGAGGTAATGACGAATGAACTATTTCTTCAAATTTTATCTCCATTTCATCAATTATATCTTTTATTGAATTTATATTATCGTTAATAATTCTTAGAACAGCTTCGGTTATTATTTCAGTCGTACGAAATTTTTTATTTGTCCGTCGTTCAACACGATAAATTTTCCATTCTAAACAATTTGTATTCTCTGTGTTTTCAGCTTGGAAAACTGTATTTTCGCTTGATTCCTCATCATTTGATTCTACTTTGTTTTTCTTGCATAGTCTTTTAACTAATGCTTTGAGCTTCTGATTTTCATCTTGAAGCTCATCAATTTTGCGTTTGCATGAATTTAACTCGTCGAGTGGCAAACTCATTCTGCCAGCAAATAAAATTCGAACATTCTATTTATAATTATTTATTTACAATGTTAAAAAAAATAAATAATTAACAAATAAATTCTACAGTAACTTTACTGCTTTTCGAGAAAAAACATTATTTTCCAGAGCTTCCAAATCCGTTACCGTTACGTTCTGTAGCATCCAGGTCATCCACCATAACTAGTAAAGGTCTTTCTATGCGTTCGCATATTAGTTGAGCAAATCGATCTCCGCGCTTGATCAAAAAATCAAGATTGTTCATGTTAAATAAAATAACTTGAATTGAGCCACGAAAATCCGAATCAATTACGCCTCCTCCGACATGAATTGAAGCATTCCAAGCAATTCCTGAGCGAGGCGCTATTCGCCCATAACAATTCAATGGAAGCTTGATCGCTAAA
>NCKV01001116.1:0-11693 GCA_003675905.2 Leptotrombidium deliense
CTGACTAACCCCACTTTAACTAAAACGCTCACTGCATGGTCGTAGAGTGGATAACAGCAAAAAAAATTTTTTTTGCTAAAACTCATTTCACATGGTGTAATTTTTCAGAATATTTTTGGAATCATTGTGACCATCCTTTGTAAGCTGGTCAGAACAATGAGGTTAGAATAAGAACAACCTCAGAACAGTGTAAATATTAATTGAAAATATTTGCAATTGAACAATATTTTTAAATTGATATCCATTGCGAAATTGATTAAGTTGAATGACAGTATACTCAGCAATGGCGTGAAACGTTCGGTAAGACAATCGTTTCGGGATCCAGCTGTGTCCCCTTATCAGTTCACTTTTACTCTAACAAAGCAAATAATTGTCGAGAAAAGACTAACAAGGAAACCTTATGATAAGACAATTTTAAAAAATTATGAAAAATGTTTTATTTCAAAACTGACCTTGTATTAAAGATTGTGCTAAAATAAATGCTGATATTCACATTTCCAGCGCCTACGACCATTTTAGTTAACATGCAGTTCAATGGGGACGAAACTTTAAATGTCAAAATCTCTAGAATTGCTCAACTGATGCAGCTCAAATTTTCCACAAAATTTTGAGGAATTTAAGTTATTTATGTTAGTTAAATTTATTTTTAGTGATTACCATGGCTGTGACAAAGTGTGCAGCACACAAAACACACTTTCAACTGTTGAGAACAATTTTCATTAATTTTCGACGAATTAACACGTAAATGAAAGGAAACAATATTTTAACAAAAACCTCCAAATTTTACAATGATTTTCAGTTAGAACTTAGTTCATTTTGTTGTGGATGAATTTTAGAGACCAACAAAGAAGGAACCGAACCGAACCGTAACCAACCTTATGTGAGGGATCAGAACCGAGAACCGAACCGAACCGACTGTAACTGCGATTCGTAAAATTCAGAACCGAACCGATCATCGGTTCTTGAAACTGAGAACCGAAAGTTTTAATTTTAATTTTTAATTGATTTCCACATAAGAAAATTTAAAAAAAACTAACGAACTGTTCATCATTGATACAAAATTCCAGAGAATACATTTTCAGTAGCATTACTTTTATTTTCAAAATTACAATTGTTTCATGAGCTTTAAAGTGAAAAGGGGTTGTCCATTTTTGGTCCACAGCTACTTCGCAACGAAACATAGAGAAAAATAAGATAAGCAAAAGTGAACTTCAGTTTGTCTCAAAAATTAGCTGTTCTCATTTTGCAGGTCGAGAAACAAAATTCAGTTTTTTCGTATCCTTTGTAAAGCTGTATAGATATTCAATAAAAAATTGATAAAAACCCTTCTTGCCACAATCGTAATCATTGTGATGAATATCATTACAATTCATCTATTCTATCAAGAATAATTGTAATTTCAAGATTACCTAATTTTTAATGTTTTAGTTTTAAATTCAATTTGTGAAAAAGGAAAAACCACAAACAGTTTAATATTAACGATTCGCTTTATATGAATATACAACATATAAGCGAGTTTTTTCACAGATAACCTTTAGCGATCGTTCTTAAAAATTATATACATTAACGAAAGGGTTATAATCGTCCTACTTGTGGGTAACATTAACACATCATTATTTTATTAAACAATTTATGAAGAAACTAAAATTTTACTCAAATAAAATAAAGCATTTATAATTATTATCAACATATAAAACATTGAATGATAGAAATTGGGCCACTTTTAATTTTTAGTTGTTATTTCTATCAATTTATACGGTCAATTATAACATTTTCTGAGCGATACATAATGCTAACGAACGATCGCTAAAGGTTACTGGTAAAAAACCGCTAATCAGTTGTATTTTAATAAGAAGTGAATCATTTATTAACGATCAATCATTATCATGAAGTTTATTAACGGTTTGCGGTTTTCACCTACTTATTTAATGGTAGTCTTCGAAAATTATGTAATATTTAAATTACAATGACACTTGGTGCAGCTGTTGAAGTGTTCCGATAAACATTTCACTCACTATCGTAGTGGAAAGAAAGCTTATTGTTTATTTTCAAATAAATATCTATTATGCTAAACATGTGAGACGATAAAAACGAAAATTAGTTTTCGACCTGTAGAGTTTGATAGTTTGAAAGTTTGAGCGAAAGTAGCTGTGGCCCAGAAATGGACGACAAGCTGGACAAAGCCTTTTGAACGCAATGTGTCAAAAACTAGTGTTGGTTAGGAAAATTAATTGAAATAAGCAACAACTGATTTCTTCACTATTACCGTCATTCCTCGCATTACAAAGTTTGTAGAGACCGAACTATTCACAACCCTTTGTTTTCGGTTTCTACAAATTTTATTCATATTTCTATTAATTTCTGCAACAACCTTTCATTTTAAAATGCGATCGGCACATTCTCTCACATTCAAAGACTTGACAAAACAACTGTATGTTGTCGTAACTGTCCTCGCTAATCTTCAAGTTTCAAGCCATTCTGTAAGTTTAAAAACTTTTTTCCCAACATTGACAGTTTTTATAACGTTCCCAAATTGCCATTTGGAGTGGAAACAAAATAAAAGATACAGTTCGAAAAAATTATTTTGAAAGTTTTTGAAAGTTGTGATCACCAATTTTTTCACGTTCTCGGATACCGATAGAAAGATGTTTTTAACGCTGTTTTTTGCGAGAACGAAACTTCAACAAATTTTTTTGTCATAGATTTTTCTATGGTTACACATTTTGGTAAGTTAAAATGTTTTGATGTTTGTTAATTATACATTTTAAATTGCACCTCAATGAAGCCAACGTTAACGATAGTTGTATCATCTCTCTGAAAAAAGAATACAGTGTATTTTCGACATGTTAAGACAATGTGTTTTTCGAGTATACTGGACGAAATAATGTTCAAATTCGCATCATTTTCGGTTTCCAATATGGATTAAAAAACATTATTTTGTCCAAAAGTGTGGTAATTGCAATTCGCAAATAACAATTTGAACGTCCATGTACTATTGAAAAAGCGAATTTCTCAATAAGGCTCAAATTGAAACTGAAATCGGATATTGTTTATCTGAAGAGTTCGTTGACATCAAGAATGCGAAATTGCAACATTTTAAAATTAAACATGACTGATGGTTTTAGATACCGTTATACAAACTAGCCACCGTTAACGTAATATCTTCTGAATGTTATTGTAAATATACATCTTGTAATACGCTGTTGTATGTACACTGTAGTGAAGTTGATAAGAAGAGAAGTTTTTAATTACCGTGATAATGTTTAGACGGTGAATCACAGGTAACAGACAACAGCTGAGATTCGCAACTGGAAAGTGAAACGCGGCTGACGACTTGCGATTTGCTGAGACAAGTTGAATAGTGTTCATTCACAAATGCGACGATGCTGAACAGTGAGCGGTAAAATTGTGATCAGCTGTGAGCAAATACACATCTCGGTATTCATTGATCAGGAGATGGTTTATTTTCTTCGAAAATTATGCAATAAACATTTACATCAACATAAATGACATATGTAAATACTATGTGTAAAACGTATGTATAAGTTTACAGATATTTTACTCCCAAAGACTCAGCATCGGACGAAACGTCCATTTGATTAGTTACACATCTTGCGTACGTTTAAAATGGAATATTTAACATAGAGACGACTGAATGAATGTCGACACTCGCACTGTGAATGAACATCGAATGAGAGGTGCTGTGGTTGTGTACATAATGAAGACCAGAAGATGGTAGTAACTATTGATTTAAGTTATAAATATAATACAAATAATGAATGAACGTTCGAAAGAATTGCAAATTACACAATGGCAATCAACTTGAAAAACAGCGCTTGTATATGTTGGAACTAAGCTAAACATCAACATGATACGTAAGTGTCGGCGTTACTTACACAATATGACAATATTTAAGCTAAAGTGACTGAGATGCCTTCAAGCGATTCAACAACGCGCTGTTCTCAACTCTCTTCTTCCGATGTTCCAATCGATGTTTGCGTGCCATTCAACACAGTCTTCACATCTTCACTGTTAGTTGTGGTGCTAGCGTCATTTACTTGTTCTTCAGACACTGTTGTACTGGTTGCCGTCTCAGCGCCTGATGTTATCGCACTCATTGCGACTGGCATTCCTGTCGCTTCACTTAAATTTTGAATATTTGTAACCACTGTTTGGTACATCGAAACAGGTATTGTTACCATTCCTGATACAGGAAACGCTAAGACACGAAAATTAGAAGTTGTCGAAAAGTTTTAAAATCTTGACTTACTACTCTGAGTTCCATCCTCCCCTGTAAGTATTATTTGGCCGTCAGGACTTATCGTCGCCTCAGCTAACGTCGCGACTGTTTGTGCAGTTCCATCACCGCTTAGGTCAACATTAACGGTTCCTATTTGCGTCACGCGATCAGAATCTTGGCCAGTTGCTATTTCAGCCAATGTCTGTACAGCTTGATTAGCTTCGTTGCCAGTGCCCTGAATTTGACGGAACAGTTGTCCGATCTGCACAAATTTATTTAAATGATGTCAAATCTATACGAACAGTACTTGTGCCTGAGTTCCATCTGGTAGTGTAACTAATGCTGCACTATTCGGATCCACTTGGATTATTGAAACGGTACCATCGGCATTATTAATCGCTTGCACCATTGTCGGATAATGTGCGGTAATCGGTTGCGCATACATCGTCTGTCATGAAAGCGCAATCACAAAAATTTAACATTGAATGACATAAACGAAAAAAATGAATGCAAACCAAACAAGCATCAACATAATATAAGAACCAAAAATTTGAAATGAATTGAAAATATTTCTATTTCATGCCAACTATTAACGAAGTAAGCGGAGAAATACACCTGACATACATTAACACCCTGAGCGGCAGCCGCCAGAGTGGCAGCTGCCGTATCTGCGGTCAGAGTAGAAACAGAGGCCACGTTAGAAGTTCCTGCTCCCGTTACTGATGTAACGTTGATGCTCGAGTGTGTGCTTCTATTTTTCACCTTCTCCTTTGAACCCTCTTTGGATCCTTTATCATCGTCTTCACTAAATGCAGGCAACAGATCTTCGCGGCCGTGGAATTTATAGCAATTAATTACAATTTGTCGCAAAGCGTGAGTCCACGAGACCTGCGATAAAGAACAACCATTTAGTCACAAGGCACACTGAATGGCACACTGAACCTTTTGTTTCTCCTCCTCGCTGCGGGCATCACTCCTGACATTTGCCCAGGGAAGATCCTTTGGCCACCAGACGGGTCTTGTAGACTCCTTACCCCAACCGGGCTTCCCCCTACCCGTTGAGTACTTCAACATTAGAGGAATGAACGCCCGAAGCTGAGCCTGTGTCATTTTTTCGACAGGAGTCGGGATTCCGTCGACGACTAGAGGAGGCAATTCGTGAAGAGAAGGATCTTCTTTGACTTGGGGAGGTGCTTGTTGTGCGAGCGCCTGTTCCAGTTCTTGCATAATGAGCGTCCGACAGTTACGGACCTAATTAAACGAGTGAGGTCGTTGCGACATAAAATACAGAGTACATACGACATTCTCAAGCGGCCGCGCACCGAACACTTTGTAGTTGTTTTGTGGCTTTCCGGGAGTGACGATAAGAACGACAGCCTGTTGACCGACACGCGTTGTGTACTCATCGATGGTTGCCTTTAATTTTCTGCGCGGAACTGTATTTGAGCGGAGAAAAGGCGCGCAAAGTACGTACCTGAGAAGTCGTGTTTGTTGCCTTTTGCGGATCGAAGGGTTTGTTTCGAAAGAATGAGGCCTTTTGCGCTTCTTGGCGGTAGCGATTGCGGCTGCGGCCGCAACTCCAATCGGACCTGCGAGATGAGAGCAGAGAGTGAGCGCAGACCGCGCACAGGCTCCATACCTGCTGCCGCCAACTGAGCCGTAATCTCGTCTTGACACGCGTGTGCGAGAAGGTCGGTGTCGTCGAAGTTACTCTCTCCTGAGTCCGGGTCGTCGCTCAAGTCATCCACGTCTCCGCTGATCATTTCCGAATGGTTTGCAGTAACGTTAGTCGTCGGCGAAGCATCGATCGTCTCCTCTTTGGGCTTCATTCGAGTGCGACTTCAAAGGAGTGTCGCGTACAGCGAACAATGCGATTCCAGCGAAACCCAGTGATTCATGAATCGTCCCTTAAACGAGTTGGGAGGAGTCTCGCTGCCGACCGCCATTTTGAGGCCTTTGTTCTGGGATCTCTCATAAATAACACTGCACCGGCAGTATTCGAGCGTTTCGCGTTTGTTTCGGCGATCGATCGGCAGACACAGTGAAAAGTGAACAGTGACGGTAGCGATCTGCGATGGAGAGCAGTGCGCAACAAGCGGCTCTGCAGGCGGTCGAACTGGAAGTGCAAGGCTCGGGAAATATAACGCTGCACAAGCCTTTCGATCCCGAGGAGCACGACCTCGACCAGAGCTTCAGACTGACCAAATATTCGGAACTTAGAGGATGAGGGTGTAAAGTCCCTCAGGAAGTTCTTCACAGACTTCTTGAGGGACTCTCTTTCGATGAAAATAACCACAACGATCACTTGATGCAAATGGGACTGCCAAAAATCGGTAAGTGTTGCGAACCGCAATCCGCAACTTGCCCGCCGCTTTCTCCCAGGAATTGGCATGGATTGTAGCATCACGCCTATTCGCCACGGAGGACTCGTTTTGGTGCAGACTGTCGACTTCTTTTACCCGCTCGTAGAGGACCCTTACGTTATGGGAAAAATCGCTTGCGCCAACGTTCTCAGTGACCTGTACGCCATGGGAGTGACCGAGTGTGACAATATGCTTATGATTCTCGGAGTATCACAAAAGATGTCTGAGAAAGAACGCGACACTGTTGTGCCTATCATTATGCGCGGATTCAGGGTAACGCAGTACGCCTGCCGTCCACTGTTAACGCATTTCGCATACTCAGGATTGCGCATTTGAGGCCGGAACGCAGGTGACTGGCGGACAAACTGTGCAGAACCCATGGCTTACCATCGGTGGTGTAGCGTCCAGTATTTGCCAACCTACCGAATACTTGATGTAAGATCGCGTTGCTTTGCTTCTCTTTTCGATTGAATACTTTGTTTTAGTCCGGACAACGCAGTGGTCGGAGACGTGTTAGTGTTGACGAAGCCGTTAGGCACGCAAGTCGCGGTGCACGCGTATCAGTGGTTGGAGCACCCTGATAGATGGAATCGCATTAAACTGGTCGTCACCGACGAAGATGTGCGCAAAGCGTATTTAAGGGGAATGGATAGCATGAGTAGGCTTAACCGAGTCGGTAAGCGCCTGTGCTTTGTTAACTGTGGTTAATTCTTGCGCCTTTAATAGCTGCACGACTCATGCACAAGTATAACGCTCACGGCGCCACAGATGTGACAGGCTTCGGATTGTTGGGTCATGCCCAGAATTTGGCCAGAGTTCAGAAGAACGAAGTCTCGTTTGTGATACATAATCTGCCTGTTATTGCCAAAATGGCGGCTGTGGCCAAAGCTTGTGGTAATATGTTCCAACTGATGCAAGGCACTTGTCCGGAAACCTCTGGCGGACTGCTTATTTGTTTGCCGCGAGAACAAGCAGCTGCGTACTGTAAGGAAATTGAAAAACAAGAAGGTTATCAGGCGTGGATCATTGGCATCGTTGAAAAAGGCAATCGTACTGCGCGGATCATTGACAAACCGAGAGTCATCGAAGTTCCTGCGAAAGAAAAAGATGGAGAACTTTGGTAGAACATTCGAATCAATCGCTGTCGTCTCATTCTAACATTATAAACTTAATTGCCGTCACGCTTGTCCATGATTTCAAATGAGATTAAACTTCCGAGAGTCCATTTGAATGAAGAATATACAAGTGTCTTGAATAAAGTTTATTTCATTAATGTCAATATTAGGCTACAAGCTTCGTTTGATTAATTTACTGTAATTATCTGTGGACAGCCTACTGCTGAACCGCAAGGGAACGAGTCTCTGGCCTCATTTTGTAGTGGCCGGTGACAATAGTAACAGTTCTCCGATGAGCGGTCTTTGAAAAGTGCTAGTCCAGCTTCAGTCCAAATTTCCTTGACATGCATTACAAACTTATCCATCATATCTTTTGTATGAAAAGGAGTTGGAGCAATTCGAAGTCTTTCCTCTCCACGAGCTACAGTTGGGTAGTTTATTGACTGAACGTAATGTCCATACCGTTCTAAGAGTTGATTGCATATCCATGAACAAAGCCAAGGGTCGCCAACAGGTATCGGTATTATGTGACTGGCACTCGGCAACTGTGGCAATCCGACTTCCATCAGTCGTGATTTAAGGTAAGCTACATTTGTCTGATGTACTTCACGCAGCATTCGTCCCTCTTCACTCGCTAGAATCTAATCTGCTTTTAGTACCTTTTGCCACACATCTTTTTTACCCTGATTGACGATAGAGCTCCACTAAGCACAGTTGGAGGTAAAGATGTCGTGAAAATGAATCCCGCTGCGTAACTTCTCACCATATCAATGAGATCCGCGTTAGCAGCGATGTACCCACCAATATTGCCGAACGCTTTTCCTAAGAAACTAATTCTAGTACTTCGTATGCGCAAATAACTTTGTACCCAAAGTTCCAGAAACAATGTCGATCTTATCAGTAACTTGGTCTCTTTCAGCGATACCTGCTCCATGGTCACCATACAGTCCAACTGCGTGCACTTCGTCAACGAATGTCAAGGCACCATATTTATGAGCAACATCACAAAATGCGGCAACTGGACTAATTGCACCTGCAAACAACAAACACAATCTATAAGTTTATGTTTCAGTATCCATTCAAGATTTCATTTGCCTCATTCAAAATTCCAAAACGTCAATTTCAAATAATGTCTAAAGTCCATACAACAGTGTACATGCTTCCTTATGTTATTGCTCTCCAGTTAACAGAACACAAAAAAATTAAGTCGAATATTCTTCCCGTTTATCATCAGAAGTAAAAATTTCGCAGTAAAATTTGTTGTTAATTTTGCTCAACCTCAAAACATTATTGAAAAATTTTATATTTAATTATCATTTCTACTGGTTCAGATTCATGTCATTAACAGTTTTAGTTTGTCAATAATTATTCTGTGTGTAATATAAAGAAAATGTGATCATTCCAATTGTATTGTATTGTATTGAAAAACTTTATTTCAACAGGACCTATTTTCAGCATAAGCTTTCTAACAAATAATCCTACAGTGTAAGAACCACACACAAAACAAAATACAATCATTAAAAATGAAAACAAAATGATTATTCCAATTTCTCATAATTCGTCAATTGTGTCACAACATTATTTTCCTGACGAATCTATTTTCGCAGCAAATTTTTTTACATGAATTCGGTTATAAATTTTAAAGTTGACTGTAAATATTGTAAAAGGCATAAAAAGTTTGACAACTTGCGTCACTTTTCCTCTTTAAATGAACGTTAAAATTTATGGAAATTTGTCGAATGATCTGCTGATCTAAATTGAGTTTGTTTTGTGATCGTAAAGTTACGCTGATGCGCATCATATTCCTAACGCTACTGTTGAAATTGATAGAATATAACTTTTTGCCACTAATCACAAAAATAGATGTTTCGTTTTACAGTAATGGCAATGCATTAATTGAAATGTAGAATACTTAAGGAACTGATCGGGTTTGAAAGGCATTATTTTACAATATAGGGTTTGTTTCCTCTAACTTAACATTATAAAAATTTGAGGCAAAGAAAAAGGTTTTTACTTTAAAAAATGGTCCGTACCTGACATTGAATGCACAGTTTCAAATGCAACAATTTTTGGATCATTGGAATCATGTTTCTCGAGCAGCGATTCGAGATGTAAAACATCGCATGTTTTGAATACATGCTTTTTTGCTCGACTGTTTCGAATTCCTTGTATCATTGACGCGTGATTTCCAGAATCAGAAAAAATTTGACAATCTTTAGTGAAAAAAGGAGAGTGATATAATATCACTTACAAACGTTAATACGCACTGGGAAGTGATTTTCCAAGAGTGAATAGAGTTGAGTCGTTTGCCACGAAACAAGATGTAAACAAAAGTGCAGCTTGTTTACGATGTAATCGTGCAATTTCGTTCTCTAATTCTTCGTGCAACGGAGTGTTTCCAGAGATGTTGCGAGTGCCTCCACTTCCCGAGCCAAACTTGTTCAAAGCATCGCTAAATTGAACAGTGGCAACAATTGATAGTTTTAGTTGCAAATGTTTCGATTACTCACACGACTGCTTGCTTAACTTTGGGGTGAGAGCTCATGCCCAAGTAGTCGTTACTGCACCATACAGTGATATCTTTTCTGTTTGCCGTAAATTCTTCGCCAAAAGGTGGTTGTTGGGCTGATCTCAAAACTTTTTTAAACACTCGATACGAATGGTCCTTCTTTTTCAAAGCGATTTGATCGCGAAAAAAATTGCTGTATTCGAAGTGACCTAATATGATTTGTGTTTGTATGTTTGGATAGAAAATGCATTACGACAACTAACTTTTCTTAGACGTATGGATGCCACCATCGAAAATGTCTTGAGTCACTTCGGGATCGGCTGTCTTCAAGCTCGTCACCGATTTCAAGAAAGGACAGGTCAACGACTTTTCGTGTTGGTTGAGGGCCTCACCATCTGTTTACATATTGTATATATTAACGTTCAATTACAAGTTATTTTTTGAACATACCTGACGAAGAGCCGAAAGTCGAATATTTTCGAGTCAATTGAGACATTACGGGACAGAAATTGGCGTAAGGACGCACAACACTGCTGTAGTGTCGATTGAAAAATGCAGTCGAAAGTTGACTTACAAATGGACAACGCATTGCTTTTACTTTTGACGACTGATTTTGAATTCAACAATCTGAGGATAAAATGACAACAGACGTAAAATTGCACAATAAATGAAGTTTACACGATGACGATTACGTTGACGCTAACTCGTAAAACAGCCGTTGTAAAGGGTAAAAATGAGCCTTGAGCTATGCACACGTTTCACACTTGCAAACATTCGAAGCAAAATTAAGACCAACACAAATTAGTAAATTTTAATGTTAGTTTGTTGACTTTTAAGTTAACCCACTTTCAATTCATGAGAAAATGATTAGTTGACGCCACGAAAATGCCGAATTAACACGTTTAGCAATCGCAATATCCTTCCTGACAACTGTTCTCACTGTCAGTGCTTCCTCGCGACTTTTCTCCACTGTCACATCTACGCTCGCACTACTATTCGCGTTCCATTTCCCTTCTTCCTTTCTTTCTTTCTCTGTTCCTTCGCAAACAAGTATACATATCTTGTGTTCGCTATCAATACTCTCAAGTTCAGACAAACCACACCTTTTTCTAATCCATTTTAACTGCTTTTGACTATTTTGTGCAAATTTTTTCATTAATTTTAGTTTTATTATAATTAGGGTTGTGACTTTTCGGTATCGAATCATTATCAGGTGACCAGGGAGAGCCAGAAAATCACATTTTTAATCAAATTAGTACTAATTAATTTGACCAAAATCTCCTGATTTTGCAACTTTCGACTTTTTACCGAAAATAGAATTGTATACCAAAAACTGCCGAAATTCATTGTTAAAGGATTAGAAATGAATCTCCATTTCCAATAAAGAAAGTAACACACAAATATACCCCACCATTCATCAGTTTTTCAACGTGAGCGTTCGCAGTAAAATTCAAACGTGTTAAATT
>NCKV01001117.1:0-11683 GCA_003675905.2 Leptotrombidium deliense
GCGGGAAAAATTTTTCCCAAAATCGGGCGGGAATTCGGGCGAAAAAAAATCCATTTTCTGGAATGAAATCGAGACAATATTTTCAATATATTTTTATTCTAATAAATGAATCGAGCATTTATACACGGAAGTAGCACAAGAAAATAGTTGTAACTTGTTAATAATAAATAGTATTATACGTTTTACAGGACGATTTGACCAGTAAACTTCTTCCACTACTGGTACTCCAGTACTGGTCTTTTAACTGCAACTGTATTTCGTATCAACTGATAGGTAGTTTCTTCAGCACTATTAGCAATTCAAACGTGAAAAGTTTAGATCGTGAAAGGTCTTCGAACATAGACATTGACATAGGATTTGCAGCTTTTGACGAGTAAAATATTGTATTTCGGTTGTAAAATTTCATTTTCGGGGAAATCGGGATATTTGACAAAACCAGGTAAAATCGAGAAAATCAATTAACGCTAATTTAATTTTAAAAAATGCTATTTCTGGCGTTCCTGTGGAATCAGGAGACAATCCTAGCCTTTGAATTTCGGATTTCGGGTTTTCCCGGAAAGTCACAGCCCTACAGGTACTACCTACTGTACTGATGACTGAGTAAATCTACCAAAGTGCTCCTGATTTGGTCCAGATTCGTGTTTCACCGTTGTATATGAACGATTCGCTAATCAATCTGAATTTTCCATCCTCCTCTAGAAGTGGATAAGCTCTGGTTTGCGTAGTAAACAGATCCTTTCCCGCGTCGTGCACCAAAATTAAAGATAAGACAAACAAAGCAATCTTTGATAAACAATGACTACTGTCGCATATTTATGAAACAGGCATTTTTCGTGTCCTGGAGATAATTTTGATTCAAATATTCAAATTGCTTACAAAAGTATTCTACAGTAGAAGTGTGCACGGAGTTCAATTTTGGACTCCGCTCCGACTCCGTTAATAGTAAACTCAGACTCCTCTACGGCTCCGACTACGCGTAAACTCTATTTCCGCCAAAATCGTTGGAACCGAAACTATGCGGTTCTAACCGGATGGACACAACTGTGAAAGGCAAATTGATGCATTTCCTGATTTCTTTGATGCTTGTGACGAAAGCTTTAGTGTATGAGTAGGTTTAATCATACTTCGCTGCGATTATCGACGAGTTTCTGATTGTTTTTCGTTTGTGCAATAAATTGTTGAGCTCAGCTCCGACTGATTCCGTACAACTCCGCGGGTTTTCGCGGAACTCCGTGCACACCTCTATTCTGTTGCCGTTCGGAGCTCCATGGAGGAGAGGTAAACCGAAGTTGAATGTCTCGATTCGGAGTGTCAGGCGGATGCGGAGGTTAAAATCTGGAGCCAGAGGTCATGTCTTCAATTGCGTCACTTCATTGTTGACTTTTGTCGATGCTGACTTTCCGAAAGGATTGCTCAGGCTACGGTTTTTAGGATCCATACTCCAGTGTCATGTGGGTGGACTTATTGACACCAAATCTCACAAATTATTTCGAATACTCTGCCATCATTTACACTCAGAGAGTTAGTGAAAAAGTGCTTTTTTTGTTATCGGAGATAAACCAGAGGTAAAATTCACCTCCGACGGCATCTCTATTCTACAGTGAATCAAAAACTCTGCAAACCGAAGTTTACTGAAGTCTGAACTTTTACTTGTTAGTTGTTTCTCGTCGATTCTTCCATAGTTGTGTGTGTGACAACTGCTCGTCGTTATCGGGTTCTTTTTATATAGCTCCAAGTGCTTCGCTCCATTGGTATATCTTAATTCATCGTTTACGGTCGGTTCGGTATCTGAAAATTGAAATTTTCAACAGGTCAGGTCGGATAGGGAAAATCAGAACCGATTCAGGCTCTGCCATCATTACGTTGGTCTTTTATATTGCTGTCCACGTTTGCAATTGAGTTTTAACATTGTTTTAAAAAGTTTGTTTCGGAAAAGTGTACATTCGGTGTTGTTGCGGTGTTTTAAAATCATGTTGTAATCGCAAAACGCATTAGATATCCTGACTTCAGAGGTGCTGACAATGTTATTGGACTTGAAAAATGCTGTCCATGTCCTTAAACGAGAGTGTCCTGATTCCAGGTGAGTCATTTTGATTGATTGAAATCAGGTGAAGGACACCTGTCCTTTGTGTAGAAGTGTCCATAATTCAGAAGGCTGTAATCGAGAGAAGTTCTACTGCTCTCTACGGCAATCGTGGAAAAACCTATCAAATGTGTCAACTTCATTAAAAGAAGATTTGATAAGAATGCGACTTCAATTGTTCTTCATCACCAGTCGAATACAACAATCGGAAGTTTTCGCCGCTGATGCTTTACTTTGTCTTCTGACTGCGTTTAGACGTGTAACAGAACACTTGTTACTTGCAAAGAAATTTACCGACACTGTTAAAGAACAATTATAATTTTTATTTGTTCATCGTTAAATAAATAATGCACACATTTTAACAAAATCTCAACTTCTGAGAAACTTCTTCAAAAAACTTCTTAAAAATCTTTGAATAGAAACGTAAGCGGAGGAGAACGTTTTGAAGTGGACATCAAATACAGCATATACACAGAAGTGGACAAAGCATATGTTTTATGTCACTATCAATTAAGGACATTTTTCAAATAAACATTTGGAGGTAAAACATTGGTGTCCATATTGAGATATTCGACTGTAAATGTTTAAAGTTTAAACGATGCTGTTAAATCTGGCGGGCGTTTTTAGGGAAAAGAGAATATGTACAATAATTACATTTCCAAGTTATTGTGACAAGACAATTTGTATATTGTGCACATAATTGTCAAATTTTAGTGCATAAAATCCTAACTCAGCTGTACTAACAGCGTAAGTTTTGTGTTTGTGAAGTGGGTGTTTTTTTATAACAAGTTTATTGTTCACAAAGTGCGCAAAAATCGCTATTCGTTGAAAAGTGTAAACAGTGAACACGCCAAGTAATGTGGTTTATTTTCATCTCAGTTCTTGCAGTAATCTTAATATCAGTGTATTATGCTTTAAGAAGCACTTCATTTACGCTGAATGGAAAGCATGTGCTCATCACTGGAGGATCAAAAGGCATTGGAAGGTGTATTGCCGAAGAATGTTGGAAATTGGGTGCGAACGTTACACTGATTGCCAGGAATGAGAAAGATTTACAGAATGCACAACAGCAAATCATTGCTTCAACGAAAAGTCAAAATGGACAGAAAATCAATTACTTTGCTATTGATATCTGTAACAACTACGAACTTGTTGAGAAAACAGTTCGAGAAGCAGAATCGTTGTCAGGACCAATATTCTTATTGTTTAATTGTGCCGGCAATGCGATATCACACAGATTCGATGAAACACCTCTTGAGGTGTTTAAACAGATGATCGATGTTAACTATGTTGGAGCTGTTTACTGCACCAAAGCTGTGTTGCCAACAATGAAGACTCGAAAAGAGGGCCGCATTGTATTCTTTTCGTCGGTAGCTGGTTTGGTCGGAATTTATGGTTTCTCAGCTTATTCGGCGTCAAAATTCGCTTTAGTTGGTTTTGCGCAAGCTTTACTAATGGAGGTAGTATCTATTTTTTACTTCATTTGCAGCAGTAACATAGCAAAATAAATTGGGTCATATTAATTAAATAAAGCGACTAAATATATAAACATCTTTGAACAAAACGTTTGTCTGACAAGTACACTCTAAAATATTGCTGAAAAGATTTTCCTGAATGCTTGCTTTAAAATTTAAGGTCGTCAATTTAACGAGCTCGATTGTTTCTTCGAGGAAAAAAGTCTAACATACATATCTACATATATATCTCTGCATTGAATACTGTTAATTGATAATGTTTAAATTTATACTTTATTAGGTAACCTTATATTAACCTTAATCTTGTTTATAAACTTGTACACTTCCTTTTATTTATGATGTTGGTGTCCGGAATGAACATAACTATCTATTATCGCACTTATGTACATGTACATACACACATAACCGTTTTTTCTTGTAAACCTGTACGTATAACCGTGCTGGTTGACACATGTGATTGTAGCATGAACTGACTTGCTAATCCGAAGTACAAGTACATTGAAACATAACGGTAATTAATTAACCGGTATTGGTCAGATAATGTTAAAGTTTTTAGTACAGCACCCGTATTTTGACTAATCGGCAGAGTTCACAAATTTGTGAAAATTTGCTGACGTTATGAACATCGTTTTTGAACATTATCGGAATCGAGTTGTTCAAAATTAATACTAACGTAATTGACTGACTAAAATATATTGGAGCCTAAACAATACGTTAATAAGCAGAGGGTGCCCCTAACTCACGTAATAGTTGCGATAATAACACGCAGTTCTGTCAAAATATTAAGTGTTATAATATAAATTTATATATGTTTCTTTGGGTTAATATTTCCAAAAATTAATAAACTCTGTAATGAAAACTTTGCTGGTTGATGCAGTCGATGATTTATATTTTTTATTCAAATTAACAGATGTTCGTTAGAATTATTATTCAATTTGAGAAATTCGTTTTTTGTTTACGTCACACATTTATTAGAAATAACGTATTTGCGAGCGCTTTCGGAAATTGTCACGAATTTGTGTTTTGCGAAAATGCCTCTTGTTGTTAGAAGCACATGTGTCAACCACATATGTGTAACACTCTAATAAGGCAAGGCCACTGAAAAAATTAACTCATTTAACCAGATTTTTTTGTACGTATTAACACTGGTTTATTAGAGTAGAAACTTCATTGTGAACAACAAAGAGCTTTGTTATAACTCAACAAAATTTGTACATGTTGTTTTGAAAAGTTGATGTCCTTCTATTAGTCGAATGACACATACTTTTTATCAGTTCACCAAAAACTCGCAATTTCTCCCAAACGTGGTTTATTAGATCACATCGTTGTAAGCTTTGTAATTTCTTTTTTATTTAATTTATAAGATGTCACTTAAAACAAATAATTATGGTATGCTCGCAGCCAATAATAAAATGTTTCCTTCAACAGGTTAAACCTTATTCAATCGGAGTTACAGTGTCTCTCCCGCCCGACACCGACACACCGGGGTTTGCAAAGGAACAGGAAACGAAGGTTTGTTTGAAGGTTTTAAATTGATAACAGTTGTAACGATTACAAAAGCCGATAGAAACGAAAGTGATTTGCGAAGGGGCTGGCCTATGGGATCCTGTGGTTGTCGCCAAAAAGACAATCTCCGACGCGATGGTACGTAATTGTTTGTTTGTCACACAACTGATAAACTTTTCTCAGAACTCAAAGTTTGCGTCAACTGTTGGTCTTGAAAGCTTTGCTGTGAAAATAGCTGCTTCAGGAATGTTTCCAATCGATTCTTGGTTTGAATTTTGTATTCAATTTTTCTCAATGGGTTTATTCAGAGCTGTATTCGCTTACTTTCTGTTTAGCTGTCAGCGAATTGTAGCAAAACATTCAAAATCAAAGAGTGATTGAGTTGAAAGCACAATAAACTCGTACTAATAACCACTGCTAAAAAAGGCGTGTCTTTTGTGGGGGAAGGCCGAGTGTGGCGAAAGAACGCAGCGACGTTGAGGCTCACATTTCGGCATTTATTGTGGTCTCGATCGCTCTGTACGCAGCGTTTTGTCAAAGTGTCCAAACGGCACTCGCGGTCAGGGAAAGTGTGCTGCGTTCGGTGATACCTGCAATGTTTCTGTTCCTTCATAATATTACCGCGAAACAAACAACAAAAAGGAAACCTTCGCAGCGTCATAGTTTGTTTTTGTCGATATTGTTTCTCAGTGCCGTCAATTTCGCGATCAGCTCTCAAGTCCAAACAACAGACCAAAAGGAATACTTGAATCAATTCGCAGTATGTCTAAAGAAAGGAGCGGATCCTATTGAAATCGCTAATTCATACGGGCTTCGAATCAAACACTCGGTGAGTGATGCTCACCTCCTGTTGCGATAAATATACTTTGTCGTATGCTTCTCGTCGCGTAATTGCTACTTTCTTTGTTAATCATATATTATAAAATACATTAGATAATCGATGGCTGTTACTTATTCGTGGACCACTCTCTACAGAAGCGTTCACTTGATTATTCACACACTCATCACACTGTTCTGAAAAAACACAATGATGTAAGCGCATTGTCACAATTTTAATTTGAGGTGTTTCATGTAATACTGTTTCAGGTAACATTTGTGGAACAACAACACATTAAAAAGCGGGTGAAAAGAGATTCTGGAAGTGTCAATGTCTCGCCGAAAGATCCTATGTACAAAGATCAGTGGTATCTCGTATGTTCTATTCTTATGAAATGATTAGTAATAATTACCTACTACAGCATGATGGTGCTAGAGATGGCTATGATATGAATGTGAGAGATGCCTGGAAGCTAGGTTACACTGGGAAAGGTGTGGTGATTACAATTTTAGATGATGGCATTCAGAAAGATCATCCCGATCTGGCCCTTAATTATGTATGTTATTTTTTGTTCTATTTTGAGTAACACATTCTCTTACATATATGAGCTAGGATCCTCAAGCCAGTTATGATATAAATGATAACGATCCTGATCCTTATCCTCGTGATAATGGAGATAATAAGTAGGTCTTTTATATTGAATCACATTGCGTCTGATGCTTTGTTTGCAGACACGGAACTCGATGTGCTGGAGAAGTTTCCGCTGTTGCTAACAATGATTACTGCGGTGTTGGTATTGCGTATAATTCAAGTATTGGTGGTGTACGAATGCTTGACGGAACGGTTACGGATGAAGTTGAAGCTAGAGCTTTGAGCTTAAACCCAAATCATGTACATATTTATAGTGCGTCATGGGGTCCAGAAGATGACGGTAAAACAGTTGATGGTCCAGGAATTTTGGCCGCAAAAGCTTTTACTGACGGAATTAGAAAGGTAACTCAGTTATGCTAAATTGGCGGTTGATTATTAGGGTCGTTTATTAGGGAAGGAATGGACTTGGCTCTATATATGTTTGGGCATCTGGAAACGGTGGTCGAAGAGAAGACAACTGCAACTGTGATGGTTATACCAATTCTATTTTCACCCTGTCTATAAGTAGCGCTTCACAAAGCGGTACAAAGCCATGGTATTTAGAAGAATGCTCTTCAACATTAGCGACGACTTATAGCAGTGGTTCTCCGAGGGACGATAAAAACATTGTAACAGTCGATATGGATACCAGCTACTTTCAGAGTCTGAAATCAGGCGGTAGAGTGGTTACTGAAAACCTGTGTACTGATTCTCACACAGGCACCTCTGCCTCTGCTCCAATTGCTGCTGGAATAGTTGCTTTAGCACTGGAGGCAAATCCTAATTTGAGTTGGAGAGATGTTCAGCATATTGTTGTTCGAAGTTCTCGTTCTTCACCACTGATGCATGAGGATGGTTGGGCACTGAACGGTGTTAAAAGAAAGTATAGTCATAAATTTGGATATGGGTTGATGGATGCTACAGCGATGGTTAAGTTGGCCAAGAAATGGAAGGCAGTGCCTTCGCAGAGAGTATGTCACACTGATCTGCAAAGTGGACGTGAAGTTATTCCTGGAGACAATAAGAATCAGTTAGAAGTATTTATTAAAACGGATGCTTGCATTGGTGGTAGTGAAGAAATTCGGCACTTAGAACACGTCCAAGCACGTCTCACTTTATCATTTGCTCCACGAGGAAAATTAAAAATAACCTTGGTTTCACCGTCAAATACTTCTTCACATTTACTCTTTCCGAGACCGCATGACACTCAAGTGAGTGATTTTAATCAGTGGCCTTTTCTTTCTGTCCACTTTTGGGGTGAAAATCCAGCTGGAACCTGGAAACTGATTATTAAAAATGATGAGTCATCTACTCATGTGGATGGTTTTTTACACTCTTGGCGTTTAATATTCCACGGAACATTAGAAAATCCTCAAACTACTGATACCAATAGTACTCATTACTTACCTCGCAGAACATTCCGAACAAAAGTTCCACAGAGTATTTGCGCTCGTGAAAACAAATTTAAGTCATCAACAAGTGATGAGTGTCTACAGAGTTGTCCTGACGGTCAATATGGTGATTACGAAACGGGAATATGTAAAAACTGTAGCGATGAGTGTGAAACATGTTACGGTCCAACTGCGGATAATTGTTTGTCGTGTAAGACATTCTTCTACAAAAGCGGATGTGTCGACAAATGTCATCCCGATTATTATGGCGATGTTCATTTAAAAGAATGCCTTCCTTGTCCATCAAGATGTCAAACATGTGTTAATCATACCACTTGTAGTTCGTGTGGTGAAAATCGCATTTTAAATAATCAAAGTCAATGCGTTGATAAATGTTTAGTTGAAGGGAATTGTTCCTGTGACAAAAATTGTTTAACGTGTGACTCAGAGAAACCTTCAGATTGCACATCTTGTCCGAAAGGGCTATTACTACATTCCAAGAAGTGCTTGTCACCACCCTGTCCTCTTGGTTTTTATGAAGAGAATATGGAATGTATAAAATGTCATTACTCGTGTAAAACCTGCAATGGATCTTCGCATTATAATTGTATTTCTTGCGACACTAAGTCATTTTTGAATGAACATGGTCTTTGTTTGTCATGCCCTGCGAAGCAATTTATGAATGTGGACACGAAGTCTTGTGGATTATGTCATCACACGTGTGGTTCGTGTAATGGACCAACAGCTACTGATTGTACAGCATGCGATCCTCCAATGTTTTTGGAAGGCTCGCGATGTTTGCCTTGCTGTTCCAATATCAATCCTCAAGTGAACGATTTAGACTTCGGAGATGTTACAGAAAGCGACTGTTGTCGATGCCAAACAAATTTTGGTCCATGTGTATTTCAAGAGCACCCCAGAAGTGTAAATAGTGACAATATTCGCATTCCAAATGCTGCGAACAATGAAAATCTTAGTTTGCTGATTAACAACACCAGCGCTGTGATAATTACGATTTGTGTCACATCGGTGTTACTTTTTGTTCTGGTTTTTGTTGTTTTGGAAGGCGTCTCAACGAATTTTAGAGGCAAAGCGAAAAATAACTATGCTGAATATCATAAGTTGTCAACTAATGTGAAACCAGATGTTATGCTTTCGAATGAGGACGGTGATGAAGAAGACAGTCTTTTTGAAAAAACATGATTTTTAATTATTTTATTTGTTCATATATTCTGACAAGTAAAAAATAAAGAGTGCAATTAACCAATTGTATTCGAATTGTTAGTTTATTTACTTTTCCGATTATACATTCTTTCTGCAATGTGCATATTAGCGAAGTAGCAAGAGAACATAACATTGCTTTCGCTGAGAATGGTGTCCTCTGTGACAAATGCTTTTACTTCAAGTATCGATTTGCAATTCATTTAAAGTTGTGCTTTTATCGAATGTTCTTTGAAGACTGCAGTCAGTCTCACCTTTTGCTTGCACTTAATTTGTAGCAGTATTCACAATATGGAAGAAAAGAACAGTCTTTATCTTCAAAAGTCAAAGCGTTCTTCGTTAGCTTCGAGTAAGGCTCAAGAATCGATTACATCCTTCCAATTATCACAAGCATCCAAAGGTAATCAACGTTGCGATTTTAATTTATTGCAGATTATTTCATACAACGCAGCAGGAAATAAATTCGACATTAATTTACATTTTATGGAACATTTTTGATAATTATTAGTTGTGAAAATTATACTCGTGATATTCACATCCTTCATGCTTCCTTTTCGTTTTGAAATTTCACATCCATATTTGATAAAAAAAGCTAATGCAACATTTATCGAAGCGATATCCTTTTTTTCGAACACATTATGATCGAGTGCAAAAAGAAAACAAGGAAACTGCAGAGGAAGTTTAAGTGAAAATTATTATACTTATATTTAAAAAGGAACAATTTGTGAATTTTTAAAGTTAATAATTGAATAATCATTTACTAAATGATGTATTAAAAATAAACAAACAAACAGTTTGCTGTAATTATAGCTAGTAATAATTAACGGTTCTGATTTTGTGTAACGTGCATTACTCTTATCGACAAAACCGGAAAAAAATTTTCTTCCGCAAAATGTTTTAACTTTCACTAACAAGGAACTTCAAAATATTCTGCAAAAATTTATATTTTATAGATTAAATCATGAAAAAATTTTCCCGAAATATTGTGAGCTGTGATACATTTTTCAAGTTGCTATGACCATTTTAGTTAGCATGGAGTTTAATAGGGAGGAATGTTTGACATTGAATAATTCAAAACAACTTATTCAAATTAGCTAATAATTTCCAAAAAAAAGTTCAGGTGTGTATGCAAACAATTTTGGAAAATATGAGTTAATTTGAAAAAGCCGTTATTGAGTTATTGGACTTCAAACTTCCGTCCATATTTAACTCCATGTTAACTAAAATGGTCGTATGGACTTAAAAAGTACGTCAGAGCTCGCAATATAATTTTTCATGATTTCACCTATAAAATATGATTGCATCTAATTTCAATTTTATGGTCTATAAAAATGTTATTTTCCATGTATTAAATATTGAATTTGTCGGAAAAATCTTTTCAAGCTGAACATACTGTGTTTATTTTGTTACTTAAGCAGATCACATTTTTGATCTAAATTAACTTCCTCTATATAACTTGTGAATTTTTTCATGTTCAATCATTCAACAAACAAGAATAAAATTTACACTTTCAATGTTTTTAATAATTAATGACATTGATAGCAATAATTGATGTTATGTGATTTGTTTTTAAAGAGAAAAGTAAACATTTTTGAAATACAAACTTTTTTTACATCGTTTATGAAACGTTGTGAAAAATGATATTGTTTTTAATTGATTGCATTTCAATTAAATTGAACAAACAAAAAACAGTTTACCGCAATGCCCCGCAATAACCGACATGTCGTTATAACAGGAGCAAACGTTTTTGCCAAAAAAGAGGTTTCATGTACCGACATGTCGTTATAATTCGAAACATACCGACATTTCCATTGAGTGAAGGATTCGATTTATAGCGACATGTCGTTATAATTCGAGTCACACTGACGCTTCGGATTCACTTTATGCCGGTCAATGCGGGCAGTAAGGTAATGCTTTCTCAACACTTTTAATGTAGTCTACATGGACTTGTCATTCTGGTCCAAACTATTTGACATAAGTTTTAATTTTTAAAAGTTTGTTTAACAGGTTCACGGGAAGATGTTGCTTTTCATGAGTCTATAATCAACAATGATATTTCTGTTGTTAAAAAAATTTTGGAATCTAAAATTAATTTAGACAGCAAATCACACGTAAGCAGATATTGTTGGAAATAATAATTATTTAATATTTGTGAATATGATAGATGGAACGGACAGCATGTCACTGGGCAGCTATGTATGGTCATTCAGAAATATTAGCGATTCTTATTCAAGCAAAATGTGACATCGAAACCACTGATAAGGTTTGCATTTTTTATTTCCAATTAAAAATATGAAATCGAACATGTTTCACTTTTAAAATACATACTTATCATTCTGTTTCATTCTGTGACAGTAGCAGTGTAAGTGAAAATATAGTATTTTTAAAAATGTTTATGAGCACAAATTGCGTCTGCGACACAAAAAACTTTGATGAAAACATTAACATATACAACTGTATGTAATATACTGTGCTTGTATAGTTTGGAATGACTCCGCTGTTGGTTGGTTGCTGGTATGGACATCCAGAAGTTGTGAATATGTTAATGGACCATGGAGCG
>NCKV01001118.1:0-11683 GCA_003675905.2 Leptotrombidium deliense
TTTAGAAACATGCGAAGATTAAAGTTTTTGAATATAAAATTTTTAATTGAATCTGCATTGATACAGGATGTTAAATATAGTGTATTCTATACTTTGTACAATACGCATATATAGAGGAAAGTAAATTTACATGTATAGTGCACATAGCATTTTTGTTGTCGAATATATTTTGATGAATAATCCTTAAGGAGTATTACTCAAGGAAGATTAGTGTTTGAGACGATTATTCAAATAATTCATTATGTAAACATTAAATATGACTTATTAAATCAAAAATGATGTTTCGATGAACAACGGAACAACAAAAAAGTTGAACTTCAATTAACATCGAAAAATGTTGATTCTGCTGTATTTCATGTTTGAAAAACATATTTTAAAATATGAACGCCATATTAGTCGAATCAGTGAAACAAAAATCGCAAAAAAAGTAAATTCATCGATAATAATGAGCGCTCAAAGATTTTGCTTTCATCCGTTTTTTCATTGCTTTTTTAGATTACTCTCAAATTGTGTGTGCGTTCACTTTTGTGTATGCAATGAAATCGGAAACTGTGCGTTGGCGGAATGCATTTCGTACTGAACAGAAATGTAAGGTTCTTATTTTTTAAATGCTTGTTTAGCGTGGCGATCTATCTATCTATTCGTTGACCGCATAAACAACATACAATGTACTTTGAGTCACTATCAATTTCGCAACACATTGACCATATTTTGTTTGTTTATTGTTTGTTGTATCAAAACGACTTAAGATTGAAATTGTTTTACTATTAATCTTTTTTCATCGAAAAACTTCTTCCGTCTTACGAAAAAAATAAAACACATTATGTATAGAACACCCTCAAGTTTACTCTAAAAAGAAGTAAAATGTTCTGTAGCATAATACACGTTACACTCGCGTTTAGAAAATTCTATAAATAAAAATGGATCAAAATTAAAGTGCAATCAATTTTCAATTTACTTGCAAAATATGAAGTAAAAAAAGCAACGACGTTCACTTTTGACTTGAAAAAGTATAAATGCGTTTCACTTTTTGCTATATAATTTCTCTGCTAACGTTCAGTGAGTGTCAGCATTGAAATGAATAAAATTTATATTTCCATTGAAACTACAGAAGCTGATTTAAATTGCACTGATTTTTCTCGCGAGCTGTATATTTACGATGAAAATAATTTAATTCGGAAATCCTGAATCCTGAAGGAGTATTACTCAAGGAGGATTAGTGTTTGAGACGATTATTCAAATTATTCATTATGTAAACATTAAATATGAGCTCTAAAAATTGTTGCGTATTTCCATTTTTTGGGATAATTAACAAACATTGAATCGAAATGTTGACGTAAAGTTACTTTCGCAAGCTGACAAGTGCGCAAAATGTGCAAAACGTGAAATGTTCAGTAAACTGAACTAAAATGCAATCTCATTAATTTTTTAGTAATTATATTAAAGTTCATGACAATCAACCGAAATACTTTTTTGCCGCAAGTTACATTCACGTTTAATTAAAGACACAAAAGAAGAAAAAATTCATCAAAATATAAAGTTCCTACGTCACAACAGTATTAATGAAAAAGTTAAAAATTGCCATAAAAATATTATTATATTATTATTGTATGCATTTCGTTCAATGAATACAAATTACAGAAGAAAATAAAATTAAACATAATTTTAATTTGAGTAGAAAAGTAAAAAAAGCTTTTTTTGTGCAATTTGTGTTCATAACAAAAAGCAGTTAAAAGAAAAGTTTTATAATCGAAGCAAAATTGCGTGTTTTCAAGCTATCACAGATTTGCATGCATTTTAATTAAAAAGAAATTTGATGTAAAACGCTTGGATGCACTTTTTTGCAAATTTCGCTCATTTCAATGTTGCTGTGAACAGTAGTGAAACGTTAAATGTGTGCTTATTGAAACAAGCAGAAGTTGAGCTTGATTTGGATTCATTGAGAAAATACGCGAGATTCACTGTTTACAAGTGCACCGTTGGCATGTCGAATAGTCACATAGTGACTAGCTAATTTAATTCCAAGAAACGGTCGCAAAGAAATTTGGATTGCAAGTGTCAACGTTTGTTCGGTTCGAAGGAGAGATTCATTGGAGAGCAACGAAATTACAGTTCGCTTTGTACTCACGTTTCACTTCTGCACAGCAAATCTGTCCATTTTTCATCTTTTCAAAAGCGACGGTCATTTCGAATGTCGAATAAAAAGTTGTTGCCGTATTGCAAGTTACATTAAACGATACAAACGAGATCTTTTCTCAGTGAAATGTGACGGTTAGCAATTTTTGAGGTTTTTATTGCAGAATAATCTTTTGTTCGCTGTTAAACGCGTCTTCGAATAGAAAAAGTGATTCGTTGTCGCTGTCTGCCAACGCAGTGAAATACAGTTTTAAGCTATTTAAGAAATGATACTTAAAAAAGGATTCGTTTCTCTGTTCTCGTTTCAACGATGAAAAGTGTGAACATGTTACAATCGGCCACACAATCAACTACAAAAACTGCGGATTCCGTTTTCTTGGAACACTTTGAAATGGACGCATCAATCAATTTCAACTATAAAATTGTTGTTCCCTTTTTGCAAGTTAAAGTGATTTGCGTTTTGTTTTTCAATTGAACATAGCGAACAAGTGTATTTATAAGTTTCCTGCGTTCAAAAAAAGTGAGCGCACAATTTCCTCGTTAACCGACAATTTACCTGTTTATTGCACTGTTAAAAAGTGTTTCTGTGTATAACTGCAAATCCAAAGCTGAACAACAAACAAATAAATTCTCTGTCATCACATTTACGATGCGATATGTGTTTTATGTTTCGATATTACATAAAAATTGCTTTGTAAACGCCACTTTTGCAGTCTGTTCATAAGTTTTCGTTATCAGTGACATTAGACTGTGTTTGAACATCAATAAAAGTGCGATTCACAAAAATTCACAGAACCGTTGCTTCGATGTAAACGAGTAAGTTTATTAAAATAAAATTGCCGTGTTTTAGACACTGAGCACTTTTCAAAATACAGTTTTGGAATAAATAACGTCACAGTTGAATCGCAAACAATTCAATGAAGAACAACCGATTTTGAATAGGATAGAAACAAACACGTTAATAATTCCAAAACTGTATTCATTTGTGATTGCTTTACAGTTCACTTTCAAACAAAAGATAAGAAAAATTTATTTCATTAGGAATGCACAAAATTGGCAATTTATTTTGTTTACTAATTTAATTAGAAATGATTGCGAAAATTTTGCGCTTTACTTAAACGTAAATCAAGAGTAGTTTGTTCGCTTCGAGTCGAGTGATGAAATTAAATGAGAAATTAATGTTTTCCTCTTTTCGTGATTGCAGCCATTCTCCATTCGTTGTTTGTGTGATCAAGCTGACAAGCAAATTCAGACCTCTTCTCATCTTCTTGACTCGACGTTTGCTCTGCAAACACAGTGACGCGTGAAAAGCAAATTGAATTAACGAGACTCGCGACTCGTGTTTCGCAAAATGCTTTTTCAATTACAAAAAGGAATATTCGCAATATTATGTAATTAATACTAAAATGTTTATAGATGTGTTTTCTCAAAAAAGAAGCGAAGTTGATATACATGTATTTATACGCAAACTTGCTCGCTGTTCATTCGATCGTAAATTGAGCAGCAAAAGTGATCTCGGTGAGTTTCGTTCCCTCAGGTGCGTCACTGTAATTATTATTCGATTGGTCCACACAAATCCATGCAAGAAACGACTGCTCTTTCAAATAAATTTGATCTTCCTTTTATAAGCTTCGATTAATTTTGTTTTTCTTACTTCTTTGTGTGTCGTACTCTTTTTGTTTAATCCGAGAACACGCAATGTTTAGAAATATTTAAATTTCATGCAAAACAAAAGTAAAGTAGAAAAGAGAGAAAAAGTTCGAGAAAACGCCTAAAATGATATATAATGAAGAAAATAATCGCATGCGTGCATAAAACGGTGAACACTCGTAAATTACCAGATTTCACAAGTAAACTCATCGATAGATAACGACCAAAAGTGCAGTTAATTATACACGTGCCTCACAATTATTAATATTATAAATGCTTATCATTCGTCATAGTTGCTGTCTATTGTTGTTGCAAACGAAAATGTTGCTTCTTACGAAGCACTGGAAGCGGCGAAATGTTTGAAGTTTGAAAAAACATACATCTGAAATGTGATTCTTTTTTCATTCAATTATTACGCAGCAAAAATTCATATTTCGCTGCAAGTTTATCGAAATAATCAATGAGAAATTGCGAGCACAATGCTGCCATATTCGTGATCACTGACAGTGCATCTAAGAAATAATAAAGAGTCATTCTTGTGATCTTTATTTGTTCGCCATTTGCGAGTGAAAAAACACAAGTGCAACGCATTCATTGCCTTCATAAAAATGTCTCAAATAAATGTTACCGACGTTCACTAAACTTTGTGAATTTATTTTTGACGTTCTAGTTGCGAGCGATACATCTTGCGTGATTTCAACATGATTGCTGTTCAACGACGCAAAATGTTAATATAATTAGAGCGACATAAACACTGGAATATTACAATTTCCAGGTAAAAATACTAGTTAATTATGTAAAGTGTTTGTTTGTTTTTTGTTTTCAATATAGTTCACAGTTTGCGTAAACAAACTTTTAAACTAATTGTGTAAGATGTTTGTTTATATTAGAACGAAAATAGATCAAAACTTTCTTTTTTCAATATTCACGCTATTTGTCCGTCAAATTATTCGTTCATTGTGGACGTTTTTTTTGTTCACATGCAAAACGGATACAAAAGCTGAAAGGCTAACTTTTAAATAAGTTATGCTTCTTCTTTTTTTGCTTTTGCTATTAATTAGTGTGTATTCAATTCGAGACCAGACATTAAAATGTAATTAGTTGGCGTATAATAAGGGACTGTCGAAAATATAACTACTGGACTCTTCTCGTGAATGCATCACATCGTTCACAATTGCGAAATGATCACAATGCTTGTCGAGCACAAAGTTCAATTAAAATCTATTATCTAATTAATCATCGATTGTTTTACGATTTTCTGTTAAATTTCGTTTTTAATTGAATTATATTTGAATAAAAGACGAGTCGACGTGATCGATGTCCACAGAGAACGAAAATTCGCATTGATTTTCATTATTTCACAAACAATTTAAATTTAGAACTGCTGTTTACAATTGCAACTGAAAATTGTAACTGAAAACAGTTTTTCGTTGTTTTCAATTCAAATTAATTAAACTTTTCATTTGAATTCAATGTGACTTTAAATCAACAAACGGTTTTCATTGTTCTAATGAAACTGAAATTGCGACAATTGCTACCTTATTCACAATAGCAGTCATTGTTTACATCGAATATGAATAATTTAATTAACTGATAAACGAAATGAAACATATTATTATTTTTGTTGCATTTCTCTTCCCTTGCGCAATACAGAATATTTATATTTGTTATTGTGTCTGCTGTGTATTGATGTCTGATGAGAATGCATCAAATTTCAGTAAACTGTATTTCAGACACGCTGAAATCCAACACCGACGACGTTGCTGAAGTTCTGCAAAAGCAATTTCGAGATGATAGACATAATCTTGCATTTTTATCGAATATTAAATGCACTTTGCCAGCTTCTTAACGGAAATCGTTTATGAATGAACATCTTCAGTAAACAAAGTCTGACATTAAATTCGTTCAACTGTGAATTAACAAAAATGATTACTGTGTACATTTGTTCGCATATTTTATGTGCATCAACTCGATTATTATTATTTGATGTAAACTTTGATGGTTTTTTATGCAATACAAATAAGAGTGAAAATATTTATTTAAAGTGTTTCTTGCAATTGCAATAAAGTTCAGTTTACGCAAACAAAATTTTAGAATAGTTTGATGGAAGATCATTGTGATCGTTTCTATTTAAAGAATATATTGCGAAATTGAATATATATTATATATGTATTCGCTTTAAGCGTTCTTTCTTGTAAATGTAAAATTTTCAGCATAAATCATCTTTATATTTCAATATTTAATTAAAGAATGAACGAAGTTTGCACATTTACATTTCACGGGTTTTAAATTTCACACGTTTTATAATACAATTTCTGAACGAAAATGCTTTTATAGATTGTAAGACGAGGCGAGACAATCAATTTTGTTCTCGAAACGAAGAAAGATTAATTTTTGAGCCACTTGTTCGTGCCAAGTAATGAAAGGGTTCATTCGAAAGCAGACGAAACAATTGTTCGCGTAACGCAATCATCGGGCAACTTTAATTTGGTACAAATGTCAAAATAGAAATGTTTATTATGATTATTTAGTTTTCTTGTTCACTTTTAACATGATGAGCAGTTTTTGTTCATTCTCGAGTCGCAATCAATTCTCATTGAATGTTGCAACTTGAAGATAAAATTGTATTACGCTTTCTTTGGTTCGCAACGACCGCAAATATTTTCGACAAGATTCGTGATTCGTGTACAAATTGCTAATATCAAAAGTTTGCATTCATTTTAAGCGAAAATTACAATGCAATACACAATGCTGCGAATTAAAACGAAATCACTGAAAATTTGTCGAGAAATTGCAATGAATTTGATTTGATTGTGTGAAAAGCATACAGACGAAATAAGTAACCGTTGCAAACATTACATTCGGTTACATTCTGTGCGTCATTACTTTTATGAGAAACGTTGAAGAAATAGAATTGCAAATTTTAACACAGTTGAAATATAAAAAAGTCCATTTGTTTGCAACATTTGTTACACGGTGAACGTACGAAACAACATAGATTCTGAAGTTTCGTAGAAAATAAAAAAGTTTCTTGTAATTTTTTAGATGTTACTCTTCACTCAAAATTGACTTTCACAACGAAATGATGGACATGAAAATGGTTTCTCTCGACAAGAGTGTGTATCTGATGTGTGTGATGTACGCAACGATTACTCTGGCAGCAGTAGGAGGAAATGGTATCGTTTGTTATATTGTGATTGCCTACCAAAGGATGAGAACAGTGACAAACTTCTTCATTGTGAACCTGGCCATCGGTGATATTTTGATGGCCTGTTTGTGTATTCCGTTCGGTTTCGTGTCCAATTTGTTGCTTCAGTACTGGCCCTTTGGGGCAGTGATGTGTGTAGTGGTCTCTTACGCACAGGCGGTCTCCGTATTCATCAGTGCTTACACTTTAATCGCTATCAGCATCGACCGATACATCGCAATTTTATATCCTCTACGACCAAGAATGACCAAACTGCAGGCCAAACTGATCATCGTGCTCGTGTGGGTTGTCGCACTGTTGACACCTCTACCGACAGCAGTGCTTTCAAAATTGGAACTCAATCCAATGTGGTTACAATTGAACGTCACTGATAGATACACGTGTACCGAATATTGGGAAGACAATAATCAGCGATACTATTATAGTATGGCTCTCATGATTCTTCAGTACTTTTTTCCACTAACAGTACTAATTTATACGTACACACGAATCGCGATTGTTGTTTGGGGCAAAAGACCTCCGGGAGAAGCTGAAGATGCCAGGGATGCGAGGATGGCAGCTTCCAAACGAAAGGTATACTTTCCGCCGCTTCAACGAGAAATCACTCATAAAGCCGCTATTCATTTCCGACTCTTATGTTCTCGAATCCTTTCTGCACGCATTTTGCTTCTTTTTTCTTCTGCTGTAGACATTTCAATTTCATCTGCACATTTCGTGATTTGTGTTTGTTTAGACGAAAAGACGAAATACTGTTTTACAGTCGTCATCACATATTTTTGCTAAAAGTAGATTCGATTCGATTCACATTCGTTTTTATTTTAATCGTAAACAATTTTGTGTTGCAAAAAATTATAATAACTACACGTTTGTGTAATCACCTTTCATTGAATAGAAAGGTTTTCTGTTGTTGTTTGAAGTACTTTACGATCATCTATTTTTGTCGCAAAGTAGAGGGTGTTTTTGTAATACCAGTAGAATTTGAACGTAAATATATTTTTAATGGCATTAAGCTGAGTTTAATTTTTTTAATCGATAAAACGCTATTTTAAGTATTTGAACACAACAAAAAAAGTAAGTAACACAATTAGCAGCAGTAATTATAAAATAATAATTCACGTTTACTGTACGCTGAATTAAGGAAAAAAGTAGCATCCTTGATAATATTAATACATTTGAATGAACCACAACAATTGCTTAGATTAGAGTCGAATAAATGTTAGCTAGTAAGTAAAGATAGTAAAATGATAAAGAAAGAAAAAGTGGATGCTTAAACGAAGCGAATGTATGCGAACGTTTTTGCTTTGTGTTTGCAGTGATGCGTCGTCACGAACACAATTGATGAGAAGTGTGAGATTGTGTGACTATTTGATGCGAAAACCACACTTCTCATCAATCAGTGAATGAAACAGGAGAAGTACAGTGAGAAATGTATGCATTGGTATATAACATATCGTTCACAGTGACTGCTTCGCAGACACAAGCATATACACACAAACATTCAATCTATAATCGCTTTCCAAAATTTGAATGTTTTTTGAACGCAATTGAATTAAGAGTTTTGCATATCAATAGTTAACTACTTTCATTTTTTCATTTATTTACATAATATTACCGGCTTTTGAATCGAAAGAGATTACGTACTTCGTGAAAACATCGAGAACAAAAGTTAAGAAATTAAATTCTACAGTCAAGTTCACTTTTCACTCGCGTTTAATGGAATGAAAATTAAAAATAGAGTTTTGTCTGCCAATCTCACAGCAACATCGAAGATGCGTTTTGAATTTCGAAATTCGAAAGTGAAATTGCTTTCTGTTTGTTCAGTTTTTATCAGCCATATTTCAACATCGCCTTATTTTGCGAAAGGTCTTTGTTTTGTGAGGCATAATACAGAATGACTTTCAAAGATTCGTTACAATGAAAAATAAGCTATAAATCTGTTCTAAAGCTATTTTAAACGCTTTTGGTAACACTTTAGAAGAAAAACATCACTGATTATTCTGCCTGCTGTTGAGATAGAAATTTTAGCGTATTCACTTAGTTTAATTGAATTTACAATCATTTGTCAACAAATTACATTTTTGAAGCAAAAAAATAACTTTAATAGTTTTTTAAACATTCACTTGTTTTGATTAAAAATTAATGGAGTCACTGTGACAGCAGTTGTCGTTTAATTAAGGCAATTTAGAATATTTTCATTTCACTTGGGCTAATGGCACCTTTTAATTCCACATCAACGTAAAGTGATGTGCACACACATACACATTGATATACACATCACTCGATCTAATTTTAAAAAATCGAAACACTGCGAACAAAAAAAACACTATATATGACAGATAGCGACTATTGCTCAAGAATTTTTTGTATAAATCACTTTTAAGAAAACTTATTCGGTAAGCTTGCTCAGAAAAAAAACTTGTCTTCTCAAGCTTTCTTTATTTATTGACCATCCAGCTAAAAGAGCGAGTGAGTTTTAAAATTCCACGATGTCTATGATATTTTTTGCTGGGTAGTTTAAAAATGTGACGTATCCTTGTATGTCACTGTTTACATGATTTATGATTAAAGTGATGAAACGTTTTCGTCGATGAAAAGCTTCTTGATTATTTTCATCATAAATAATGTAAAAATTAGACACAAAATTCAATGTGTACTGGTACACAATTCCGCATAGATTCACGTTTCTTTTTTAATAAAAAGCTTTTTAAATCAAATTTCGGATGAAAAAATGTTAAGAATCGAAGTGAAGCATTAATCTTTCTCAACGAGAACAGCAACAAATGCTTGTGTGTGACTTTTTTATAAATCGATTCGAGTCAAAGACAAAGCGAATTTGCATTTGACTAATTGTGGCATCACTTCCGATATTCAGTGAAAACAGTGTAAGAGATTTCACAACTCAAAGGAAACTGAACATCGACATCGTGTTCAATGCTTTACGTAATTAATGTTTGCCATTGCGAACAATCGAGGCCATAAAATAAATGCAATCACATTGCGAAGCACTTTATTCATATTTATTATAAGATTGCGGAAAAATTTTTTGCTCCCAAAAATAGCATTCGTTGCTTGACCGTAAAAAGCACAGAAATTACGATTACCTTTAAAAATGTACATTGATTACACGAAAAACGACAGTTGTCTAATTTTTTCAGCACTAGTAATGATTTCATCAATTAAAGCGTTGATAAAACAATTTTCTAATCGACTGCGAGTTCGCACACAATTTTTGCTGTTCGAGTTTCTTTGTTTTCGACAAAACGGCGAAACTTTTTTCTTCACTGAAATCATACTTTCTGACATTGCATCAAACAGTCATTAATCATCCATTTTTTCGAGTGACTGCAAATAAAAGGAAACAAGAATTGTTCATAAATTGAATCGAAAGAACAATTGAATTCGTCGAATCGAAACAATCTGTTTATCACAGCCATTGATTCTCAAGTTTCATTCAAGTTTGCTTCTCAAAAAGTTTCGTTTTCAAAACGAATGAATTTCATTACAATTCGCATTCACAATAATCATTCACAATGTTGTCCGTCAGACAAACAAACATTGGACAATCACTTTATTTGCTGCTAAGAAGAACAGAGAACACAAAAATGTCAACAGTAAATGTTTGCGAACAGAAAACATATTGTGTGAAATGCGCGATGTTTTCTTTCGCCTTTTGTCGCAAAAAATTAGAGAAACAAATAAAAAAAGAAGCAAAAAGACAAGAGTTGTGGCTGAGCAACGCGAATTCAATAATTCACTGTTCGTGCGTCGTAAATATAATTTCGAGTGTTCACATCGCGTATACCGTAATTTTTGGGCTCTTAAAAGGATTTATTCACGGAAATTAGTTGCCAACATGGAATGTGCAAAATTCGCGCACACATTCTAGTTGCCTGAGTTATTGAAAAAGAGAAGAGCTTTTATCTTTTGCTCTTTTCGCGTTCGACAAAATTTATCGAAAAAATAATCGTTTCGCTAAAAAATAGGCGCTTCGAGAGAAATAATATTAATCGACCTTTTTTCAGGGCAAACCAAGTGTGTGTTAACTTTGGATTTAAGAGATTTACGAGTGCAGATTAGTGTAATCACGAAAAAATAAACGCAAGCAGACCGAAATACATTCAAATTACGTGGTGTTGTAATCAAGTAACAACTTCAGTGAACCTTGTTCTAACGAAAAGTTGAGCGAAAACAAATTGAAAGCATACACAATCGCACGAGTAATCATGATTAAGTGCTCATTTGTTGCACACATGCAATGCAAACTTTGTTTTGCACCTAATTTTCAGGTAAATTATTTAAACGCATATAAAAACAAGCGAAATTGAAGCCAAAGCGAACTTTGAAACGATAATGAATAAGCGTGAACATTAATTGGCAAATTATTCAAGTGAAACATTCATTGAGCAGTCACTTATTCATAACCTGTTATTACATTGATTTGTTGCGGATAAAATTTCGAGAAATTTGAAGAAATGTGAGAAATGAAAGACGAAAAAAGATAATACATTTGAAAAGGAGGAACTGACGAACGATTCTAAAATAAGCATTGATGTAAGAAAATTTTACAATGCACTGCAATAACGCGCATATTTAATTTTTATTTTCGTTTTTATCGTGTCATTAACGTTTAACTTTAAATGATCACTGTAGTAATGGGGAATTTTGTAGACTTATGCGAAATTTTCCGCT
>NCKV01001119.1:0-11681 GCA_003675905.2 Leptotrombidium deliense
CTCAAAACCTGATTCAACGCTTCCAATGTCGATAATACTTTGTCCAGATGCTGAAATTATGATACCTCGATTCTTCTTTTTTCGATTACACTTTGCCCTTTCAAATTTGACTAAGGTTCCACCGATTTCTTCTCCATAATTGTTAACACACCAACAAAGACCTGCGATTTCGTCGCATTGTTCAGAAGCATAGCTTCCATCAGGATTACTGTGTGAAGGTACTGTTTAAAAGACGTTACTTCACTAAAAACGAACCATTTTGGCACAAAAACAGATGATTTGAGTTGCTGCTTTTTCAAAGCCGCAAATCTCCATGCATCGCAAACAACATTGGTTCCATCTTCACCCTTATCAGGCGAATACTCGTGTAAGTCAAGTTCATCTTCGAGCTTCGATATATTTGTAGTGTATGGATGAAGCGCAGATTGAGTGATTCTTTCCACATCAACTTTAATCTCAGATCTGACTGCTGCTCCTTGCGTTGGATTCTTGATGGTGAATGTGGCAATCTGTGTATCGCTGTCGCTTTCATGTAACTTTTATTGAATAATAATTAAAACTTTGTTTTTTCTGTTTAACCTACAATTTTTTGGTCTTGCAAAGCTTTTGAAACGGAAGCTGTCAGATTTTGTTTCGTGAAACTGTCCAAATCTTCGACGTCATAGAAATAATCGATGGCCGACGTTCCGTTATCAGTGTTGACAATTAAGAACCTTGATTTCAAATTCTGACTGTCGTCTTTATTTTCGCTGGTCAAAACACAATCAATGACAACACATATTAATACAATTTTTAGCAAATTTTTCATTTTATGTCTTTTAGCATATCGCTCAAAGCGGTGCATTAGTGACGTTTCGTTTCACTGTAAATGAATACAGGATACATTCATAACAGATATTTTACCTTTGCGGAAACGAAAATTATAAACTTCAGTAGTTGAACATCATTTCTTCAAATTTTCCAAAAATCTTTGTATTTGTATTGTATTAATTAACAGGTAATGCTAATTTATTTTTTATTATTTATGGTACACTTTCTAATATTGTAATTTTCAATGGATATAAATTAACAAAAGTTGCATGCATATGAAAATAGAACGTGACTTAAAATATTGTTGATATTTAAGATGACATTCAATTACAGACCACCAGAATTGAGTAGATACAGGAAAAGTGATGGCATTTATGGTAATCTGTGGAAGTTTGTTTACTTGCCAGCAAGTGAACTTTGGAAATGCGAGCAGTCGACTCAATCTTGTATAAAGATTGCGCGCAATTTTATGGAAAATTTCATTTCGAATAATCGTTGGAGTGAAGCAGTAACGAACTGTAAAGAACAATCGCCACAATACAATCCAATTTATGATGTCATCAACATGATTATGCTTTGCTTAGAATTTAAGGTGGACGACAGTGAATTGATCTCAATGCTTGTTACAAGTATATTTGAAAGCGACACAAACTTTGCTGCAATATGGATGGGAATCGGTAGTAAACTTTTGCAAGACCATTGGGAGCGCTGTGTTTCTTTATTTGGTATATCCAGATGGAGCGTACAATCAGTCGACAACTATCACCTCATTGTTCTTGAGTATATTATCAAACACTGCTCAAGATTTAAATCAACACATCGTTTAACGATTATTGAAAGCAATGACGAAAGTCGTCAACTGTCGTTAAGGTTTCTCGATTATCCAATTTTTGGTTCGACAATATTAACTGAAGAAAGTCAACCACTAATATATTGCATCAAAAAAGCATTGCCAAAAAAGCTTCGATTGATTTTAAGATATGGAGCGTGTGTGCCACCACCAAACATTTCTCGACAAGCAAACGATGCTGTTCTTGATGCTATTCAAAGCGTTGCTTACTGTGTTGATGTTTTGCCGACTCTTCTCAATGATATGCGCCGTCGGATGATTGATTGCATACTTTTATTGTTGGCCGACGTTCCATACAACTCCACCCTAAGAGTGACTATGGTTGAAACTCTTCGCTCGTGTTTCATCAAAGAAGAAGAGATTAAGTGCAGCAAGTTCCCCAGCCTTATGGAAATTTCTCGATTTGCAATTCGAAAACGATTACGTCAATGTAATCAACTGCCGCACGGCATCGATAATTTCGAGATACCAACCGCACTGAAACAATATCTCGATTTACGAAATATTGGATCTCAAATGTTCATTCAAGAAGCCCAAAACTTTGAAAATTTTATGAACAGCGCGACAATGAAACCTGATTCCAAAAACGTGAATACTAACTAAAGGTGTTTATTAAAAATGAATGTTGAATAAAAAAGATTAGTAAAATCGAACATTACAGTGCTTTAATTTCCTCAACAGCTTCTGGTTGAACTTCTACCGACGGCACTTCTTTTCCTTCGGCATTGCCTTCAACTTCTTTCAGTTTATTTCCTAGTTCTTCAACTTCTTTCAATTTATCTCCTAATTCTTCAATATTTTTCTCATTTTCAACCTGAAAACAAAATCATTCACATCGTATTTACTTAATGAACCATTCATACCTTAAGATTGTCGATTTCCTTCGTAACTTCTTCAAGTGCTTTCTCAACTTGTGAATCTTTCGTCTTTTCACACTTTTTATCTTTGTCACACGTGCAGGGTTTGCACGTACAATCCTTGCAGGTACAACTTTCAGTTGGTGTTGACTCGTTTACTGCTGAATCATTTTTTTTCTCCGTCTCGACCACAGTTTCCTCGCTCGGTTTCTCTTCAGCCGATTTCTTCGTTTTTTCAGACTGTTTTGTCCACCTGTTTCCCATTTTTACAACTCGATTAAATGAACACTAAGCAACAGAAAGCGTATAACTTTGACGTTAGAAGGAACACAACTGAGACTTGAAACGACAGCAATGCGTTTATATTCAATCGCTGTTCAATTGTCATTTTAATTTACGAAAAATATCCGGTTTTATCATTTTGTTATCAACAATTTTGTCGATTGTTGTTCCGTCGACATTTCCATTGCTTCCCAAACGAGTGACATCAAGTCGAATGACATATTTGCATTATTGCATTTGCGTTCTGTCAGTGGTTATCAGTGCATTTTCCTGTTTATTTTTGCTGATCTTGACAAAATCGAATAATTGCAAATAAATGACACATTTCACACGCTGCATTGTTCTTCGATGAATTTGACACGGAATTGCCATGTGAACAGACATCACTTTAACACTGACGTCTCGAATGTCTGTTGTTAGACAACGGGTGACGCAATTCGAAATTCAAACGCGATTGTTTTACAGTTCAGTGAATTCTTATCGGTAGAGAACGAGAAACAATTAATTCTTTTCGTAATCTTCACAAACAACATTCATTCTTCTTCGATTTGAACGAGAATTGATTCGTCAAAATTATCGATGTCGAGTTTTAGTATCAAAAGAGGGCGTAACAGTCGTAGTTCTAATTATCTGAAAAAGTTATGAAAAACAATTCAGTGTTCAAACATTAATTGCTTTCATTGTTTAACCACAAAAACAAACGTTTTCTGAATAATTTTTAATGAAAAATTCATCTGATAGAGAACACTGTACACACAAAACCATGATTATGTAATTCACTGCTAACAACAAAATGAGTTTAATGTGTTTTGTTTCAGGAAATGAACATTGGTTGTGCAATTACAGAATAATGTAATTTAATCAATGAATGCAAAGTTTATTTAAAAATATTTTGCGTTGTAAAACATTTCTACGTTTTAAACGTTTAAATCAAAAGAATAAAGATGATTTGTTGCCTTTTAGATGTTGAAAGAAAATGTATTCAGATTGTAAAAGTAGCCCATAGGAGATTGGCTACTTTTATCAGTACATATGTTATTATATCATCGAATTATGGAATATTGAATTTGCGATGATGCGAGAAGAAAATCGATGTCTAAATCATTTGTGAATGAAATAGTAGTGAGTTTCTTTAAAAAGAAATGTGTCCACAGAAATCATAGCGAGTTGATTACTCATCAATTTATGAGTCGATTGCGAAATAAATAAAATTTATTGCAACAATTTGCTGTCGTCGAAATTTTGGAATGCAATCAAAATTGAAAACAGTGCGATAAAGTATTGAATTGGTTTGAAGCGTGGAGACTGATGCGGAGTGAGTGAGAGCAGATCAGACGATGTGTATCGAGTGAACGAGCCAGAATTGAATTGAAGTGTACGTGCAACTCGCTGTGAGAAACAGTTACAATTGGTCTATCAATTAACGCGAATGAATTCTCCTGAAATTAATTTTAAAAGAGTGAAAGCGCAGTAATAATCTTTGAGCGGCGAATTAAACAATTACGAGTGGAATTGTGTTGTAAATGAATTAGCAAAAAAGGCGAAGGAAACAAGTGAATGAGACTCATATCTGGGCAGAGAAAAGCAAACTTTACGTGAATGCAGTGAGAATGAGTTTTAACCGAAAGCAAGAAGTGGAATCATGTGAGCATCTCTCGCATCCTCAGCGAGCATCGTTCGTCGTTGTGTTCGCTGCGAAACAGTGTGTGCATCACTGGAAGGCAGTCTTTTGTGAGCCACATTTGGCCCTATAAAACAATAATTAAATTAGTATATTTGGTGCTCCTGCGGGGAAAAACGAGCCTTTTCGTAGACATTAGGATCGAGAGAGAACATCACATCACATCACATCCACCAGAGATTGTTCCAAACATTCTTCTTATGAACGCGTTGTTATTCTTTTACTGCTTATTGATTGACTTCTATTCATTTTTCCTCTTTTCGCCAAAAAAACTTTCCTTTTATAATTTCTGCCAATTTTTAAGTCTTCGTTTAATTTGTACTTTCTTCTGCGAGAGAGGAGAAGAACAAAAATCTCAGTCGTTCACAATTGTCGTCGCGTTGTTTGATTTCTTGTAAATCGCATTAAACTTTGCATTCGATTGCTTGCAAGCGAACAAAAAACAATGCGAATCGAATCGAAGTGCGAACAGTTCAAATAACTTTCAAACTTGTGAATAAACGAAATGAAATAAAGCATAAAACAAATTGAGCTCAAAAAATAAATTATTTAGAGCAAACAATATCAGCCTTTTCTTTCAGCTTATTTTCGCGTTATTCTCTAAAAATGTGAAATAATTTCATAAAAGAATAAAGGAGAACAATTGAGCACTTATTTCGTCGGCGAATCAAAAATGTGTTGCTTTCAAATTTGATAAGTAAATGCTGGCGTATCACTTATTTTCGCGATGTTTCGCTCTCGCTCTCGTCATGTTCATCCTTTGCTCGATGCTTTTTGTTTGCCAGCCAACGAAACGTCACTTTTCAATTAAAAAACAAAAGCAAAAGCGTTGCGTGTGTGTAACAGTGAACACTCTGTTGATCTCGTCTCTGCGAACCATTTTTTAGATAATTACTGCAAAACGGGCTAAAGAAGACGAAATTAATCTTGAATATTGCAAGTAATACAGAGAAGCGATGAACGAAACGAACTGCGATCGACGCAACTCTGGAGACGTTATAATTTCTTATGTTTGAAGTGAAAAATGTAAAAGCAAAGAAGCGCTGCTTGTATAATGTTGTATATAATGTTGATGTTCACTGATGTTCCGAACAGATAGAAACAAATAAAAAGAGAGCTTAAAGAGCGATATTTACTATTTGCCCAATAAAATCTTTATTTGATCAAATGATGGAACGATCTTCTCTCTCTTCTCAATTGAATTACAAATTCTTGCTCTTTTTTGCTGTTTTCGTTGTAAAAGGAAGGGTCAAAACCTTCATTGAATTACTCGAAAACAAACGCAATAAACTGTATTTTCTTTGTCCCTAAAGAGACGAAAGGCCATTGCTTAAAACCGCGTCTGTGTGCCTCGTGATGTACACAACTGTTTCCATGTTTGATACTGAAACTGTATTTGAAACAATTGAATATCCATTCCAGCAATTTACTGCTGTTCACTGGCACAACAACCAACTGTGCAATTTATGTTTTTTGTCCTCGAATATATCTGCAAACAGAAAATGCTTTTTTACGTTCGATTCATCAATTTATCAAATCGAAGGAAAACGAAAGAATAAAAGCAAGAGAAAAACATTTGATTCGCCATATAATGGGTATCGAAAAAAATGAACGTTCTACGACAATTATTGCCGTTAAGTAATGATTGAATGTCTTTTTAGTCTCTCCGCTTTCTCTGCGAAAACAAATTGCGAGAAATAAAGACATTAAACGTCTTCCTAGTCGTATAGGTTAAATCTTCACACACTCAGCTTCTCGGTGATTGAAGACTCGCAGAAAAACCGAAATGCAAACTAAATTCGCGTTTTTTATGCGAGCAAGAAGGGTTTCGCCGGAATGCATTTATTGATGATTTTATCTGCTGCAATGAACTGCACAGAGTTTGCTTTCATTTCGAATCATTTTAACCCTCGAAAATAAAAGTTGAGTGAATTTTGTGATCGAATAATATGCAGAAGCAAAGAGTAACACAAAATCTTTGCTCTTTTGCCGTTATTACTTATGCTCAGTAATCACAGACTGAGCACTTTTTAAAAGACATTCAATTCATAAATTTGTCATTTTTGTTCTCGTCTCTTCGAATTTCATTTCTTTATTTGAAAAAGCACAGTTTTACGTTCAATTCGATTGTGTGCTCAGTTATATTTGAAGAAAAGTGTGCAATTTTGTACATTCGCTGCTCTCGCTTCTAATGGAAGCGAGTAATTTGTTAGCATTGAATGTGTCTTCGAAAAGACAGCAGCGATGTTCGAAGAGAAGTGAAGCAAAGTGAGAGTTGAGGCTATAAATGAGATGTGTGCAGTAAAAAAGAAAAGACAGAGAAAGAGGAGTGAAGTAAAGAAGTAGAAGGAATTGTTAATGTTTTTGATCACTGATACATGCATATAATAATAGAAGAAGTTTGCTATTGAATAAATAATTTGAAGCGAAGTTCATGAATAATTTAGTGGTGAACAGCATTATTCAGATCAGCAGCCTGATCATTCTTCTCCCATGAAATGCACAATTTTCGTGGCTTCAAAATTACGGAACAGGCGAACGGCGCGCAAACGGCTCTCAATTCCCGGCAGCAGTTAGATGCGAGCGAAGGATGCGAATGATGCGTTTGTGTGCAGCGTTCGACGTTTGGCGCTCGTCTCTCGTCTAACAGTCTCCCAGGAGTGCAATCCTTGGCAATCGACTGCCATCGACTCGCAGCGCGTTCGCCGTGCACAGTGCACTACACACATTGCGCTGCACCGTTTTCGTCCTTTTTTCTCGTGTGAACTGCGTTTTCGTGTAACTATTATTTCAACAGTTTTTAACAAAATATGAGCTCTCGAAGGATTCGCGGCATGTTCGCAACACATCTTCTCGTGACCCTTGTTAATTTGCAGCCTTTTGTCTGACTCGAAAATCAGTGACGAATAATAAATAAAACATTTATTTCATTAAAATTCAATTTTGCAAAACAAACTTCGCTCCTTTTTCAATGGTCGTGCAAAAAGTGATTAATTTTGAAATATGATTTTCGTTAATTGATGATAAAATGGAGAACAATTTTTTGAAAGCGAAAATAAATGTATATTTAATTTCGAGAGAAACGCATTAAGAAGTAATGCCTGCAATTAGTAAATTAAGACGGAGAATGTTTATTGTGCAACGATTGCATCGCAAGCGAACTTCTTGTTCGGATGCTGCTTGTACTGCGAAAAAGTGTCCTTTGGGGACGAAACGCAAAGGCAGCACACAAACAGCAGCAGCAACAAAAGATGTTCGCTTTCTGCGTTTCTTTTTACTTTTCGCTGCTGCAGAACGCAACGAAAAGAAAATATGTAGTCTTCCAGTCTTGCCGGCCATCAATCAACGAACGCATATGTTTTTTCTATTGCACGAAACAGCTATAAATCTTGATGACGAATTGCATTGTGATTGCTTCACTTTTCTCCTTTTACTTTCCCTTTTCTTTTCTTCTTCACTTTCAAACAAACAATGCACAATCGCTTTTTTCAATTAACTCTCATTTTTCAGACGTTTCCAACGCAAATTTGCTGCTAAAAAAGCGAGACTTATTTGCAAATTTGCAGCTTTTGTCCGAAACAAGGCATGCATTCAAACCACTAATTCAGCGATCGTTCGACACGCTTTTCACGGGAAATGTCCGAAAATCGCGGAAACGGCGATCACCAGTGAAAACAGTGAAACCAATTGTTTTGTGTCGTGTCGAATCGCAGCATCAATGTTCGCGAAATGAACGCTAATTTCAATTGCTGATTTCGCTCGAAATTCAATTGTAAATTGCTTGTAACAGAGATGCAACTATCGATGAGAAATGTTTCTTTTTGTGTCCAACGACGTGTTACATTCACTTTCCATGATTGGCAAACAATGCAACAGCAGTGTTTCGAAAAACAACGATTATTTAGAAAAATGGAAGTAAACTTTGATTGATGAATTGAATATAAATATTCGTCTATCACTTCGCATCCCTTTAAAAAATATGTCAAAACATGAACCTTTAATTGAAAAAGCATTCTCTGAAATATGCAGATGATGTGCATGTGATGCAAGCTTGCAACATCACAAACATCGGTCGCGTGTTAACAAAGATAACAAAAACAGAAAAGAGAGAAAGGATGCAATGAAAGGAGAGACATATCTGTTCGCCGAGTAAAAAGTTGGGTGATTACAGTTAAGCGAAAGAAGCGAGAAGAGAAAAGTCATATTGATTAAAGCCATTCTGCTCTCAATTCTCCTCCTCTTTTCTTGAGTGAAGCTGAGTTTCGTACAGAATCTTCATTGGATGCAACCGTTGTGGCAAAAGTTGGCAAAGTACGGATAACTGAAACCGAGTCGAACACCAATTGCTAAGCCGCGAGGCGTCACTAATATTTTTCATTGTCTTAATGGCAACAATACAACTTTCTTGAGACGAGTTTTTCTGTGCCACTTTTGTCAAAACTTTTCGCCGCGTTTGAAAAATAATTTCACAAATGGTTGCAATGTAAAGGTGAAAGAGAAACGCATCCGAATGCATCTGTGCGCTCCTCCTACGCGATCAGTGACTTGGACGAGCGTTCGTTTGCTGTTAGCGATCGAAATGACTGCTTCTTCTCACTGAATTAGAAAATGAATAAATAGTGACGCCAACACCTTGCAAATCAAATTTAAGGCTTTAAGGTGTGCACTGCGATCGTTTGCGGTGCTGCGATGTGCGCCGAACCGATCTACGATTTTGTTCTCATTATTTGTTCATTTGTTGACCGTCGATCACTAATTACTCGATTAAATACATTCAACTGTTTGTGATACACAAACACTTTAAAACTGCAATTTTCGAGCAAATTTAAAAAGTGCGAGTATTTGCCGGAAGCGCAGAGAACGATTTAATTATATTGATGTCCACTGAAATTTGGATGCTGCCAACTCAGAGAAGTGTTGCTGCAAGCTCCTCCCGACTGTTGTGCTGAAACGAAACAGTTGAGCGAGAATTGCGAGAGTGAAGCTACTGAAGACGGCTTGGCAACTGTGCGAGCTGTACAAGAGTTGCTTGCTTGGAGAGGAGGAAAGAGATGAGCAGGAACAGGAGGAGCGATCAGAGCGACGCGGCGATCGCTGCTTAACCCAATGTAAAATCACACTCACGATGCAGTCGACGTTGCATCGTTTATAGATCCAAACTTAGTTTACAGCTGCAAACTGAATAACGAGCTATGATATATATAATCGCCAGTTTTCAGACAGGTTCCGAGAGTAACTGAGAGACAGAATATTATTAGTTTAACACATTTTGATCACAATTCAATTACACTTCGCGGGCCTTCGTCAGGACTTTCTTTCCACTTCGCCGTCTTAATTCGATTTCGTGGTTAAATCTGAAACCTCTGCAATTAATTTAACTTCGTCTCAGCTCACCTGAAAGCAGTTCATAAATGGATTATCCGTACTTGAATCAGTCTGGTTTCGACAGCACCTGTTCGCTGTCCGCAATGGATCCGACGGGACTGTCCAGTTGCCAAGGTCTGCAGTGTTCGTATCCGGACTTAGGAGGTTCGTGCAGCATGAGTCAAGTGCAAGTGGCGGCCGCACAGTACCGCTATGGAGCGGCTACCGGCCACACGGGACTGTCGCCTTCGCGAGCTTTCGGTGCATCGCCAACAGGTCCCGGAGGCTGTGGAGGAATGGTGTCCAGCGTAAACAGACCGCGAACTGATGTGCACCATCCGGTCCATGGTCCAGTCCCTGGAGCCCCGGGCTCAGCGTCGGCACATTCCGTCTTTTCAACAACAATGGGTTTGCAAAGTAAGTAACATTCGTCACAATTATCGATGAATTACATCGGTGCGGGTGCACCTGCAATCACTGTTTGCAATGTTGCGATCGCAGCGATCACTTGCTAGAAAGTGAGAGCCAGTATGTTTTGAAATGTGAGCAGCGCGTTGTGAGAGAGGCGAGAATCAACTAACAAAGTTAACTTTGATGCGACCTCAAAGCGAAAATTAAATAATTTAATAGAGTCATTTTATTGTGAATAATCTTGTTGCGCTTTGGTCTGAAGATGCGAAGAAAACATAGTTCGGTCGTCATTCATTCGCCGTTAACCTGATTTCGCAGTAAAGTAAACCGATCAAAATTTTATTTACTTTAACATCTTCTTTACTCAATTACTTTTGACAAAACGTTTATTCATATTTCCGTCTTTTGCAATATTTTCCATAAAAATATGTTTTCAAGTTTATTGAAAGAACCGAACTGCGAACACCGTTTAACGCTTTGCATGCATACATTCGCCGTACATTCGTTCGCATTGCGAGCGAAACGTTGCAAACAATATGCAAACAGCGAGACTTTTCTCGCTTCACTTGCTTTCAAAAACGATTCAAAAGCATCCCTTTACTCGATGTGTGAATTAAACGCGCAAAAAGTGTTCGCTAATAGTTTTGTCAGCGTTAAATATTGAGTGGTGACGATTCATTCTCAGCTGATGTTCTCGTCTAAATTGTGCTCGAATCTGAATTGCGTACGCGAAACGCTTGACTGACACAATTTCAGTTTAACGCAATTAACAGAGTAAACAAAGATGGTTGAGCAGAATGAGAGTAGCGACTACTTGCAGCTATTCACCGTTGTACGTGTCTTCCGTAGGTTTGCCTTACAAGATGTACTCGCCGTCACACGAAAGTATGTTGACTGAGAAGAGGAAGCAACGCAGGATTAGAACCACGTTTACCAGTGCACAGTTAAAAGAACTCGAAAGGGCTTTTCAAGAGACTCACTATCCGGATATTTACACCAGAGAAGAAATCGCAATGAAAACCGATCTGACTGAGGCTAGAGTTCAGGTATCATTTGTCGCACTTGTCGCAATCAGCCTGTTTGCACACTTTACACACTGACAGCGATGTATTGCAACGCATTGCAATCAAATTGCAATTAAACGCGCACCAAAACACTTAATTAATTCGGATTTATGATTAAAATAGCGAAATCAAAAGTTGATAAGTTAATTGAATTACGAATGAAATTAGTGTGAATATAATTGTACAGTTTTATTTGGAAGCGCATAATTGGTTTCGTTGAGAATGAATGCACCTAACATCGATAATAACATTTGTGGCTCTTTAAAGTAACTGTTTTGCCATCAATACAGTTAATAGTTATTAACTCGTATAACTGTTAATCTAATTATTAGTACAGTAATGTTGAACCAGTAAAGAAGCAC